>MSJI02000697.1:10063-73458 GCA_001931905.2 Cladosporium sp. IMV 00045 | reverse complement strand
TGGGTGAGGTCTTTGAAGCTGTTGAGATCCTTGCCCATGTCCAGACCGGGGATGTTGTTGACGATGTTGAGAAGAGCCACCGATGCACAAGAGAAGTCGGGGACTTGTTCGGCGAACCAGATGTGATCAGGACAGTCGTCCTCGAGATCATCCTTGTCGGTCTCACGGTAGCGGAAGAGGAAGATCAGTGCGTGAACGGGCTTGGGGATGAATGCCAGCATTTCATCGTCCAAAGAGTAGACTTCTTGAATTTTGACACCGCGGATGCCCATGTCTTTGAGCATGACATTGAAGAAAGCCGGCTCAGACTCCATCTCGACCCAGCCAGGCCATGTCTCACGGTCCGGCGGCGTGAGGTCGTTGTTGGTCTTGGTCGCTTTGTTAGCAGATTTGGTGGTTGCCTTGCGCTTGGGCGCCATTGCAGTGTCAGTGCAAATCGCAGAGCGAATCGCAGAGATGATTCTTTGTAACAGGTCCAGCCTGGTGAGTGAAGTGAATGGATGTTGTATCAAGGCCCGCTTGAGAGTGTTCTTGGTTCGGTGTTCAACTTGGATGATTGGAGACAAGGGAATGTGATGTCGGTGTATTGCGAGAGAAGGAAGAAGATGTGCGAAAGAGTTTGCTCGACATCTTTAAGACTACGCCTGAGAACAATAGATTGAAGACTCTCATTGTAGGACAATAGCAATCGCAGGCGTATTGTCATCTTGTCAATGGTGAAACGAGTCCGAGCGTCGGCTAGTGCGCTTTCGTGTGGCTTGTGAAGCTCTGCCTCTCTGCCTCTTTGCCCGGTCAGAGTCCAGCGCGCTGTCTCGCGTCGACTTCAGAAGTTGGAGAAAACATTCCACCAAGTGTTTTCCATTCGTTCACTTAATCGCCTTCACCACCACAACGCCGTATTAAAATATCACACCTGGCTGGTGCAAGCCTCTCATCCACCAATTCCACCTCCGAGAGATGAGCCAGGCACTGCAGACACAATGAACGGCACTCCGCGCATGTCGAGCGCATTCCCTTCGACACCGCAAACACAAAGACGACCACCTCCTCAGTATGGAGCCTCACAGAATATGCCCCGGCAAAGCTTGAATACTTCTGGATTGAACCCGCTCAAGTCAAGCTCCACCGCACCCGAAGCAGACAGCGGCCCTCTCATACCCATCGACTGGCTCGATGCTCCCTCACAGCGGTTCTACGCATTCGCCGTGTATCTGGCGCTCACGTCATGGCGCATCTACGATTGGAATACCTTGCAAGATTCAGAAGAGCAGAGTCTGGGATTGTTCATGAAGTGGTTGATCATAGACGGCATCTACTTTTTTGGTCTACCGGTGTTGAGGATACCCTGGCTGGAATGGTCTTCTCTTGCTACGCTATTGCTCTTCATGAGTCACGCTGTCGCTGATGGTATGCTCATGTTCAGGATTTCTATTCCCATTTTTGCTGGCTTTGCTGCAATTGGAAGGAGCTTCTGGGGCGCATACGAGATGGCTGTCAATGAGCACAACGTCAACTTGCAGTCTATCATGCACAACGAGTCCCTGATCCTTGGACGTCAAACGATCCACATTCTGCCAGAAGGATCGGCAGTTCTCAACATGGGCAGGGAGGCATTTTGTATCGACAACGTCAGGACCGAGGCCAGGCTGCCCATTACCATCAACGCAACTAATCCGGTCTCGATCGATATTCTGCGTTTTGACCTGGACACTCCGACCAACGAGACGATCCACATCTCCAAGTCGCAAATCAAGACCATGCACAAGGATGCCTCGCGTTTGATTTCATACAGCGAGAACCCGAACGAACCCAAGACCTTGTACTATGCGACGAAGAAGCCCGGAATCTACATGCTGGAGAAGGTTGTCGATGAGACAAACCTTGAGGTCTCCCGTAAGAAGATCTCGCACACTGTCGTCGTACATTGCCCGAAAGCCATAGTCAAGCAACCAACTACCAACAAGTGTAAGGGCGAATTGTCTGATGTCGAGCTCGATGTGACTGGAACGCCGCCGCTGCGCGTCAAGTACCGCAAGATGGTGAACCAGGTCACTCACGAATTGAACTTCCAGAGCATCCAACCAGAGGACTTCTTCTCGCCCTTGTCCAAGCAAGATCACAATGCCATCACCGTGCCTCATCGCGTTGACACCGAATGGGCAAGGACTAGACAAGTACCTGTGCCTTTGAGTGAGCATCTCGGACAGGCTGGTAATTGGGTCTATTCCATCGATGAGGTTCAGGATGGATTTGGTAACAAGGTCATCTACACCGAAAAGAACCAAGAGGACCAAGAGAAGCGTCCTCGTATATCTGCCCAGCTACACCAGGCTATCATTGTGCATGAACGTCCTCGTGTCAGTCTGAAGGGTTGCAGTCCTCAAAACCCCTTGAAGATTGCCAAAGGAAAGAGCGCAGACCTTCCAGTTCAGTACGGCTCGACTGGCAAGGGCGGCATTGCAGACGCAGCTTACAAGCTCGAGTACAACTTTACTCCAACTAGCGAAGAAAAGTCCGCTGTCCAGCCCAAGAGTCTAACTATGAAGAACACCGCACAGCAGCCGGCCATCAGCGAGCCGGGTCTCTACACCTTGACCGGTGTGTCCACGGAGTTTTGCGAAGGTGAAGTAATGGAGCCTGCATCTTGCCTGTTGCAAAACCCCCCTCAGCCGAATCTCACTCTCACCCGCGAAGATATTCACGACAAGTGCGCCGGCAGCCCAATTGGCCTCCGCGTCGGCCTTGACCTTGTGGGCACGCCGCCTTTTAGTATCAACTACAAGATGATGAAGAAGGGCGACAGGCACCACCACACGCACGTGGAGAAGGTCTCCGGTCACCGCGGACAGCTGGAACTTACGCCTAGGACCGCTGGCCACTACATTTATGATTTCTTGGAGGTCACCGACGCAGTGTACGACAAGCAGCCTTTGATCAGCCCGGACAAGCACCACAACATCTACAAGTTAGAGCAGGACGTCAAGCCGTCTGCTTCCGCTCACTTTGTCAACCTCAAAGACAAATACATCGCTTGTATCGACGAGCAAGTCAGCTTCGAGATCGCGCTTGGTGGAGAGGGTCCCTTCACCGTCGAGTACGAGATTCTGCATGCCGGACGTCGCAGCAAGGCCTTCATTCATGACATCGACGGTCTCTCCACAACATTGACAACTGAGCCATTGATCGACGGTGGCGATTATACGGTTGCGCTTGCGAGTGTCACAGATCGCATGGGCTGCAAAGAGTTCCTCAAGGATGAGGCACGCATCAGCGTTCGTCACCAGAAGCCTAAGGTGGCCTTTGGCTCTATTGACGGCATGAGGAGCGTCGAGATGTTGGAAGGCAAGAAGACAGAGCTGCCGCTTAGGCTCATGGCCGGTGAAGCTCCTTGGACTGTCGAATATACCGATGCAGATGGCTACACGCAGCAGATCAAGGCGCAAAGACCGAATGATAGAATCACCGTGTCAAAGGCTGGCACTTACGAGCTCAAGTCTCTCAACGATGCCATCTGCCCCGGCCAGGTAGACGAAGCGGCAGACAAATTCGAGGTTACATTGATCGATCGCCCTGAGATGCGTATCGCTCGTGGCGATGCTGTGGAGCAGAAGGGCAACGTCTTCCAAAGGCCCGAGATCTGCGAAGGCGACGAGGACGCGATCGAGATGCTATTCAAGGGATCGCCTCCGTACCACGTCCAGTACGTTCAGTCTGTCAAGCCAGTGTCTGGCACCATGTCGCCGAAGAACAAGGACATCCGTGCTGCCTTGAACATCGCTTCTCTTCGCATGGACACTGCACAAGCAGGCATGTACGAGTACAAGTTCAACAAGCTGGGCGATTCAAACTACGACCACAGCTCGCAGCACTTTTCTCCCCTGGTCGTGCAGCAAAAGGTCCACGCTCGTCCGTCGGCAGCCTTCAAGACCCCAGGCAAGACCTACAGCTTCTGCTCCGTGGAGTCGGAAGGAGAAGAAGTCATTCCCGTCACTCTGAGTGGATTGCCACCTTTCAGCATTGAGGTCGAAATCAAGCACTTGGGATCCGTCAAGCCGTCTACAGTCACGGTCAACAACATCCAGTCCACCTCCACCCATATTACCATCCCCCACAAAGACCTCCACCTGGGCAAATCATCCGTCTCCCTCCGTCGCGTAGCCGACGCCCGCGGTTGCAGCCGCACCCTCGACAGCTCCACCCCTCGCGTGCAAATCTCGGTACACGACGCGCCCACCATCACGCCCCTCGAGACAGCCGAAGACAACTGCGTCGGCGACCGCCTCAACTTCGGCCTCTCCGGCACCGCGCCCTTCAGCGTCTTCTACACCTTCGAAGGGCAAGAGCGCAAAGCCACCTCGCAATCCACCACGTTCCGCCGCCTGGCCGAGAAACCCGGCACCTTCACCATCACCGGCGTGCAAGACAGCGCCTCGTCCTGCCGCGCCTCGACCAACCTCGTCAAGCGCATCCACGGCATGCCCAGCGTGCGCGTCAGCAAAGGGCAGGACTCGTACGTGGACATCCACGAGGGCGGCGAGGCGGAGATCCTCTTCGAGTTCGGCGGCTCGCCGCCTTTCGAGTTCACGTACACGCGCTCCTCGAACTCTGACAAGAAGGGCAAGGGCGGCCGTGGTACCGTGCTGGATATGCGCAGTGAGATTAGTGACGAGCACAGTATGCGCGTCGCGGCGCATGAGGAGGGCACGTATGAGGTTGTGGCTATTAAGGATCGCTATTGCGCGTATGCCAGGCCGGGGATTAAGGTGGGCGAGAAGAATCAGAAGAAGTTGGGGTATTATTAGATGATGGAAGGGCTTGAGGAGATGAGACGTGTCCTTTTGTCTTGTTCAGGTAGATTTGATTTTGGGTTGATTGGTAGCTAGCGACGGCGTCGTGGTGTTCGGTGTTTTTTGGGCATGGGAGAGGTCTTGTCGTTTGGGGGAGAGGAAGTGAAACTGAAAGACACTGAGTCTCCGCATTGGCATATGATGAGTTGTTAGATAAGGTAGTTTTCTTTGCCGCGAATGTATCATTGCACTACGATCAGCCTGCCTGCTCTTTTTGTTCTGCTCCCTTCTGGTTGTTGCCGTGCTTGTATTATCATCATCCACATCCACTGTTCATCTCGCATGTTTGGCTTTGCTTAATCATTACCCTTGGCGGGGCTATCCGCCTTCAGCGTGCGCGTCGCCAATATTGGAAAACAGGTCTATTCTTTGTGAATCCACGCTCTTACCATCTTCGTTCTCGCTTTTCCATAGTATAGCTCGCTCGTAGGTGTCCTCAGAACTTCACCATCGTCTCAAGTATAACTTCAAAAAAGAAAGAGAAAAAGAAAAATGAGAGCAGCCCTGCAGCCCTCCGACATCGTCCTCCTGAAAGACCTCGTCTTCAACCAACACGCCACCGCCAAAGCCATCGCTACCCGTTTCCGCGTCGACATCACCAACGCGAGGCGCTGGGTGCGTAATCTGAAAGTCTTCGGCGAACCCTACCCGCCCGCCGTGCTGAGGCGTGGGAGGCCGCCGCTGTTGACCGCGGAGCAGGATGAGGTGAGTTTTTATGATGTTTCGTGCGCCGGGCTCGTGGAGGTGGCGATTGGTGTTGATGCCGTGAGTGCCTAGGTTCTCTTGCTCTATCTCGAAGAGAGGCCGGCGGCTTATTTGACTGAGATTACGTATTTCCTCGCTGAGAGGTTTGATGTTGCCATTTCGGAGTCGGCGGTTAGCAAGCATCTTAAGAAACTGAACTGTTCGCGCGGAGTGGCGCAGGCGAAGAAGAAGGCTGAGTTGCAACGTGATGGGGAGCACGACGGTCAAGATGCGACGCGATCGAGAAGTGAAGAGGACGATGTCACGGAGAAGGTGTGAGGAAGACCAAAGTTTGATTTCTCTCAATGCTACGTAAGAACTATCAGATGCGACAAAGCATGTGTAAAAATGGCCGACGACGAAACAACAACACAAGAGACCGTACCAAAACGCCGAACAGCGAGCAAGCAGAGAACGTCCCAGACCTTCGAAAGCAGCAACAGGAAAGGAGAGGGGGAAGGGGGGAAAACGCCAAACAACGCAACAAGCAACATCTTCAGTTCCGACAGCCATGGGTGACGACCAATGTCATCGAGCCTCGTGTGAGGAGAGAGGGATCATGGTGGGATGCATGTTCTTACAAGAAGAGCATGCAGCCAGCGAGAAGGGCACCGACGACGGGCATGGGTTTGGCGAGGGCCGCGCCGCTGCTGTTGATGATCGACTCGGTGGGCCAGGCGGTGGGGACGGTGACGTTGCTGGTCGGCTTGTTGCTGGTGGTCGATGGCTTGGTTGGCGAGGCGGAGCTGGTGCCGTTGGAAGTGGGAGTGACGGCGTCGGCGGTCGAGGAGGAAGCGCGAGTGCTGGACGAGGTCATGACCGGGGAAGTTGTCGGCTGAGCAGAGGTCATGCGAGTGCTGGTGGCGGACGACTGCGCAGGAGTGGTGGGCCTGGCCGAAGAGGTGGTGTTCCTCACTGGCTGGATGGTCTGGGTGGTGCTGGTCCAGATGGTTGAGGTTGAGCGGGATGTCGGGCAAGGGGTGGTCGCGTTCCTCGGGGGCACCAAGGTGGAAGTCTTGCTGGTGGAGCAAGCCGAGGTGACGGGCTTGGGCGGAGGGATGGAGCTCGACTTGCTCGTGGTGCAGGCAGAGGTGACAGGCTTCTTGCTGGAGCTGCACGGGGTGGTGGGCTTCACTGGGATCGAGCTTGGCTTCCAAACGGTGGTGCAAGAGGTGGTGGCCGGCTTCCAAGTGGTGCTCATGCTGACAGGACGAGGAGTGGACGACGACTTGGTGCAAGAGGTGATCGACGACTTCTTGGTGGAGGTCGTGCAACTCTTGCTGGAAGAAGTCGTGCAGGGCTTGGTCGAAGAAGAAGTCGTGCACGGCTTGCTCGACGTTGACGTCTTGGAGCACGGCTTGCTGGTGGTGGTTGGCTTGGCCGGAGGAGTCCATGGCTTGCCGGAGGTTTTGGCGGAGCAAGTGGAGGTCGAGCGGGTGGACGTCGTGTAGGTCCAGGTCGTGCAGCTGGTGGTGACCTTGGGCTTTCCAGACGCCATGGTAGACTGCACCTGGCAGTGCTTGGAGGTGGTCGTGGCCGGGTGGATGTGCACCTCAATTCCACCATCGATGGTGGGCCATGCTGCGTGATCAGGGATGGCGGCAGCTGAGAGGGGTGGTCAGTAAAGGACAGTCAAAGGATTGGAAAGAGAGGAAGACTCACTGGAAACAAGGCCAGTGGCGGCGAGAAGGTACAAGAAGGTCCTCATGGTGGATGTCGTCGGGGGGATATGGATATGCTGTTAGAATACCGTTGTGGATGGTTGTCGATCGAAGATGTCGCGTTGAGCTGTTGAACGTTGTGGAAGAGAAGAAGAGAAGAGGAGTAAGAGGAAGAGGAAGAGCTGAACTGTTTTGTTCATGGCGGTGGTATCCTATGGCAATCGCGTTGTCGAGGTGGTTGCTCTAGATGGTTTGGAAGGAGTTATGATGGCGAAAGGGAAGGAGACCATGGTCGTCTGGGCTGACAGAAATGCAGCAGAAGTGAGACGAGATGAGGTTGATGAGGTAAGCCAGCAGCGAGTGATGAAGTGAGGTCTGAGTGTGGACACCTTCACGAGCATCCAATATCTGTTGACACTTCACTCTCATCTCAATCTCCAATCAATCACACGTGCCCATGAACGGCAGAATCCGAGGAGAGCTGTGCGCCTTCCGCCTTCCGTTTGTGCTTCGTTTGTTGTTGTTGCCGTTGCACCTCCCATGCAGGCACCCGTGACTTCCTCTTTGCACACAAACACAGCCGCGTCGCCCTCTCAACAAAAACCACATAATCATCACCCCACCCTCTTTCCCTCTTTCCTTCTCTCCCCCAACACCATCACACTCGTTCATCCTCTCACCACACTCTCGTTTTACCTCGTGCAGGCAATCCAGCGGCAGTCTACTCCTGCACGCCCTTCCTCACATCCTCACTTCCAACTCATTTCCCACACCATCACTGCAAAACGCCGAGTCATCATGCGTTCAATCACCTCCTCCACCGCCGTCGCCGCCTTCATGGCGAGCATGGCGGCCATCTCGAGCGCGCAGAGCAACAGCGCTGGTATGTACACTCGCCACTAACGGGCATGTTCTGCATTGACATGCTCGCCAGCCGTCGTTACCAGCACCTCTACAGAGGTTGACTTTTTCCCAGCTGCCTCGACTTCCACCGTCTACACCACCACCGAGGTCACCATCTACAGCTGTGGCCCTGGCATCAGCAATTGCCCGGTCAGCACTATGACTGTTCCCGTTTCAACTACCGTCTGCCCAGTCACCGCCACTTCTTCTTCCACCACCGTCGTTACGGCTCCGGCTGGCCCCGACTCGGGCTCCTCTTCCTCTCCGCCCATTCTGCCACCTGCTCCGAGTAGCAGCCAGACTGGTGGCGGAGCTGGCGCGCCCGCTCCCTCTCCCTCCTCGAGCACCGGTGTTCAGCCTGTCGGGGCCACCTCTGGCTCTCAGACCGGTGCCAACCCGGGTGCAACCGAAGGTTCTCCTGTCAATGGGGGAGGTCAATCTGCTGGTTCTCCAAGCCCTGCTTCTTCGAGCACTGCCCCAGGTGCCCCAGCGGCTCCGATGCCGAGCAGCAGTGATGGCCACGGTCCGCTTGGGAGCTACACTGGTACAACTGCCAGCCAGTCAGCCGGTACATCCGCACCCACTTCAGCCACCGGTGGCATCAATGGCAGTCCAGCATCCAGCCCGGCCATCAGCTCGCCGGGCTCTTCGTCCACTGCGTCTGCAAACCCTGCTCAGGCTTCGAGCCCGTCGACCTCTCTTCCAGTCACTTCAAGCCCTACGGCTGCTCCAAACAACCCAATTGGCGGTGGCGCCAGTCCCGCCTCATCCCCTGCTCCTTCTGGCACATCTGGAGGTGCAAGCAACCCGGCCTCTCCAGCGTCTGGCACCACATCGAGTTCTGCATCTCCCGTTGGGCAGACTTCCAGCCAGCCCAGCCTCGGCCATGGCTCTCCATCTAGCCCTGCTGTGCCAGTCAACGGCCCGACTTCTGCTGCCAGCGCAGGTGGCTCGCCTCTTTCTTCCACTGAAGGCAGCCCGGCAGGTCTCAGCACCAGCAACAGTGGCTCAGTTCCTGTTCCCGCAGCCACGGGTCCGTCTTTCTACTCTGGCATGGGCTCACGTTCCCCTATCGCCGGCGGTGAGGGTACTTCGACCAGTCGCTCAACCATAACGTCCTTCTTGACGAGCCAGATCACGGTTCCCAGTTCTCAACTCACATCGACCATCACGATCTCGTCAGCCTCAGGCTCCTCTTCACTTTCAGGTGTTGCCAACGTAAGACCCGCTCAAATGTTCTTTGCGAAGAATCTCACTGACATTACATAGAATGCCACTGGTCTGTCCAGCACCTCTTTCGGTGCCGCAGGAGGCCCTGCCGCCAGCTCCACCTCGACTGGCATCAGCTTTTCTCCACCAGCGGCCACTCCCAACACGGCCACTCCCAATCCGGCCCAGAACTCACCTCCCACCTACGGCAGTACGAGCCGCAGTGTCGCTGACGCCGCTGGAGCTGCCGGCACCGGTGTTGGATCTCCTGGTCAGCCACAGGGTGGCAATGGCACCTACGGTGCACCAACCGCTCAGGTCTCTCCTTTCCTCGGTGGCGCGGCGGATGCTGGATACGATGCGGGCATGTTGCTCTGCTTCTGCATCGCTGTCGTCAGCGCTGTCGTGCTTATCTAAGCACGCGATTACTCTTGGTGTCATGAGCCTTGAGTCAGCCCAGCCTCGCCGGCAGCAAGTGTTTACCAATCCGTCGGCTGATCGCCTTTCACAACTCTAGAAGCATGTGCTAGGAATGCAGCTTTACGTTCGATGTATGAGTAGTCATGATGCGCTTTGCTTTTCCAGTCAGAGAAAACCCACAGAGTTTCCAAGATGTACAATAGCAAGACCATAGCCATAACAGTGCAAAGGCAACAAAATCGGAATACCTTTGCTCCCAATCATCTTTGCTTCCAGTGCACATCGAAGTCCTTGCCTTGCATTGCCTTATCTTCTTGAACTTCG
This sequence comes from Cladosporium sp. IMV 00045, assembly GCA_001931905.2. Classification (NCBI taxonomy): domain Eukaryota; kingdom Fungi; phylum Ascomycota; class Dothideomycetes; order Cladosporiales; family Cladosporiaceae; genus Cladosporium; species Cladosporium sp. IMV 00045. The sequence continues at coordinate 63,350 of MSJI02000697.1, read as the reverse complement.
GCTCTTACGCGTACCTGGTTTCACAATCAGATCTGACCCGATGGCGAGCATATTCGTCTTCGCTGTCGTGCAAAAGGCGGGCAAGCTCGCAACCCTGCACTGATCACCCAATGGTGTTGCGGACCACGACAAAACCTGGGGCGAGCACGTCAACCTTGCTTCTTCTCACCTCACCCTCGACTAGAAGCACGCAATATGGCCTATCTCGCTCGCCAGCGCCCATGTAGAAGTGATTACACGGCGTATATGACCGCCTATGTGCGCATCAAGATGGATGAGTGCCGGCATCGCCTCTCGGGACAAGTGTTTAGCGTTCATTCCCGTCCTTGCAGTTATTATTAAAGCCTCGTCTCTCGCCTCTCACAATGGATCCTCTTTTGCTATATTCAATCTCTTTGACTCTCTATCAAACCCTTCGATCAGCTGAAGAAAATCGATTCTGGCATTTTTGGTCAAACATCTCAATCAAACACCTGACATCCAACATCCAATCATTGGTCGAAGATGGCGCTCGATCGTGTCGACTCGCCTACTGAGGCACCCCTCTTCTCATACGACAAACCTTCACCAGCAATATTCCCCGATGGCATCAAGACCAGCGGACAGACCGATCCCAACTACGATCAAATCAAGCCTTACGAAGCCTTCCCCAAAGAGATCACCGGCAGGACGGTGTGGAAGGCCGAGGACTACAAGGACAACCCTGAGCTTTGGAAGCATCGTTTCACCGAGGCGGAGGTGAAGGAGCTGAGTGACACTGCCGATGCTTTCATCGCTTCCGGCACTCCCATGACGGGTATCACCAAGGTAAGCTACGAATCTGCAGACGCCCGAAGAAGAAGGCAACATCCCTAACACACGTACCACAGGCCAAGTTCCCTCTTCCCGGTCTTGAGAAGTTCCTCGACAACCTTCGCGACGATATCATCAATGGCAAAGGCTTCCTCCTCTTCAAAGGTCTCCCCGTCACTGAATGGGGCAACCACAAGTCCGCCGTCGCCTACATGGGTCTGGGCACCTACCTAGGCTACTTCGTCAGCCAAAACGGCTTCGGTCACGTTCTCGGCCACGTCAAGGACGTCGGCGCCGACCCCACCCAAATTGACAAAGTGCGCATCTACCGCACGCGCGCACGCCAATTCTTCCACGCCGACGACAGCGACATCGTCGGCCTGCTGTGCATCGCCCGCGCCCTCGAGGGCGGCGAGTCGGACATCGTCTCCTCGCACCACGTCTGGAACACCCTCCAGCGCGAGCACCCTGACGTCGCCGAGACTCTGTCCCAGCCCATCTGGTACTTCGACCGCAAGGGCGAGGTCTCCGCCGGCCAGCAACCCTACACCCGCCAACCCATCTTCTACAAAGAAACCGGCCCCGACGCCTCCTCCCGCGTCTACTGCAAATGGGACCCCTACTACGTGCACTCCCTCACCCGTTTCAGCGACGCAGGCATCATCCCACCCCTCAGCGAAGCGCAGCAGAAAGCCGCGCGCGTGCTGGAGGAGACCTGCATGCGCCTGTCGCTGCACATGATCCTCGAGGTCGGCGACATCCAGTTCGTCACCAACTCGCACGTCTTGCACTCTCGCACTGCTTATACGGATTACGAGCCTCCTGCGCCGAGAAGGCATCTTATGAGATTGTGGCTGGCCACTCCGGAGACGGAGGGCGGGTGGAAGCTGCCTTTTGCCGATTCGAAGCATAGGAAGAGAGGGGGTGTGCAGCTTGATGATACGAGGCCGAGGGCACCGCTGGATGCTGAGTAGGGGGTGGATGTCTCTCCTCTCTCCAGAGCTTCCATGAATCACGGTTCCTTTTTGGGTTTGGCAATTTGTTCTTGGTTTGTTACTTTAGCGTCATGTGTACTCCTTTCTCTCTATCCTAGGCCGCGCACACAAAGTGGGGCGGGCAAAATGAACTGTTCAATGACTCTGCATCGATTTCTTGCTCTCTCGAAATCCCTCTAAACATGCTGAATCGCTTCCAATCGAGTATTCAGAAAGTTTCTGCAGGTTTGAGCCCTCGCACCCTCCTCCTACCAGTGGAAATGCTTGGTCGCACGCCATCCGTCCCACCTTGCGGTGATGATGATGGTGAGTATACGAATTTATTGATAGGAAGCTACACAGAATCGCGCAGGTGAATTTGCCTTTCCGCCATTGGGGAAATGGTAAGTGAACAAACAGAGGGATAAAGAGAAAGAAACAAGCTTGCTAACATTGCCCACATCCCTTTGCCATTCAGCTTCCTCGTTTCTTCCAACATCTCATACCACACTATATCTTCCATCTTAACCCACATCAAAACACAGCCCCACCAATGATAAAAACCCTCTCCTCCTCCCTCCTCATCCACTGCACCACCCTATTCGCCGCCGCCGAAACCGCCCCCCTCGCCGACCCCGGCGCAGCAACGCAGTACAGTTCGAAAACAGGCGTGATCCACGCCAAAGCCGTCGCCTCGCGACTCACCGCATGCAGCACTTTCAAATGACAAGACCTTGCGTGCGCCGACTCGTGCAGCTGCGCGTACAGCGTCATGAGCTTGCGCCGCGCCGCGGGGGACGAGAAGTGCGGCGACCACGACGGCATGGTGAATTGCACGTTGCCACGCGATTTGTACAGGAAGTGGCGCAGGGGCGTGCCCGGTGGGAGGATGCTGGCGCAGCTTGGCCGGCCGGCGTGCATGGCGGCGGAGAGGGCGGGGAGGATTTGGGATTGTGATAGGGAGGTTATTAGGGAGTCGCGCATGGCGCGGAGGGGGTAGAAGGCGTCTTTGTTGGGGGAGATGAGGACGATGGCTAGGTCGTCGGAGGTGGCGGGGGTGGGCGTTGTTGGTTGTGAGGGGGGGTAAGGTGGGTGGTCGGTTGTTGATGTGGCAGTGGTGGGTGAGGAGGCGACGGCTGCGGCTTCCGAGGGCGAGAGGAAGCTGACGTACATGTAGAGAAAGCCGGTGTTGTTGAAGCCGGGCAGGCAAATGGGGATCCAGTTTTCGCCTCCACCTGCTTTGACGCTGCCAGCTTCGAAGAGCATGTTGAAGATGAGATGGAGGTCGCCTGGGTGTAAGGAATGCTTTTTGGGTCTTACGACACTGACGAGACGGCCGGCTGCGACGATGAGGCCGTACAGGAGGTCGGGAGAGCGCACTTTCAGGAGTGTTTCGTTTATGGTGCGACGGTGCGTTTTGCGTAGCCGGAGGCATTCTAGCGAAGAGAGGAGTGTGGAGGGCGAGCCGCGGGTGAAGCCATCGGAGAGGCCATCGAGAAGGACATCAGTACCTTGCAAAGGTCGTCTGAGATCAGTCGATGGTCTGTTTGAGAATATCTTCTCTAGGCTCGGCAAGGACAGAGTCGACAAGATCTGCATGTACAAGGACTCGAGCTGATTTCGCAGCTGCGCCTCGCTTTCTCCCATTTTGCTGACTGCCACGAAGTTTAACGGCCCTTTTGATAGCATCACAAAGCGAGTGTCGCCGGCCGTGAATGTTTTGAGTGGATCATCGGCTCCTTGATAGAATGATATCAGCGTTTGTGCAACACCAATGTAGTGGCCGGCAAGCTGGTCGTCGCCATGTCGGCTGTACACGGGCTTTCCCGAGGCCGACAGAATGAAGAAGTGTTTGAGCTTGGAACGCCACTGCTCAAGTAGCACTCCCTCGTTTGAGCCATTGGCCGCCCGCGGCTCAAGGTCCTCGAATTCATAGGTGATCCTTTCGCTGAGAGGATCTTCGAACGTCTCGTCCAACTGGAATGGGTCGTCGATCTCGAGCTGTGTGCTGAGCGCTTTCCAGGCCGGAGATGGCTCGTCGCCGAGCATGCTCACATTGTCATAGGGCACGTCAAGAGTAGGCGCATTGCTTCGGGTGCTGGCAGAATCGTCCGTCTCGCTGTTGTTCACAAACCGGCCGAACCGAGAGACACTTCGCTTCTGGGAGGGGTCCCGACTGGTTGGCGATGGCCTCAGACTAGCGTTATCTCCTCGACTTTGCATTTGGATGTCTGTCAGAGATAAAGCAGTTGTTGCCTGCGACTGCAATTGTGGTCTGGATGTCCGTTTTGGCAGGCGCAGGCTGCCCATATCAGCTGTCGTTGGCCGGTCATCGAGCAGATCCAAGTTCGCAGGTCGCGGAGGCAAAGGCGGCGGCGTCATTTCTCTTGACTGTTCCAGGTCTGTCTCTACGCCCTCGTCGCCTCGATTTCCGGGCTCGTCCGGGTTTTTCGTAGAAGCGACATCCTCAGAGCGTGAACCTGTCATGTCGGGTGGCGAATGCTGGTGGCTTTCTCTGCTCTTGCCTGCAGCACCATCGGTCCCGTCATGACTTGACATTTGCCTGGAATGGCAGCATTGAGCGATTGACCTCGCGGGTGATGCAGACACGGTGTTGTACTTGCAAATGTCGCATTGACGTCTTGAAGGATGATGATGCACTCTACGAAGCGCGACCGTTGGTTCTCCACGCCAAGTCTCATGAGATTGGTCCAGGCAGCGCGAATCAAGCAAGGTGTTGCCTCACGGACTCTCTCCTTGTTTCTAAAACAACCATTTCCAACACATTATATCAGATCGCGAGATGCGGTAAACCCATTTCACCTCCCGTCGGAGGCGTAACAAAATCGAACATTCACCATGAATCTCGGATCACTGAGTGGCAGGCGTTCAGTCTCTCCAACAAGCTCGCGGACAGCATCGCCCGTCCCGCGTATAGCGCGTCAAACGGCAGAAGACGGTATGCTCGTTGAAATCAGCAATTATAATGTAGAAATTCACTGATGACCGTGCAGTCTTGATCAAAGATGACAAAGGCTTGCGGAGATATGCAGCCATCATAGACCGCGCCCTCAGCACTTGGGAAACAGCGCCCGAGGAATGGGCCGATTACATTGCTTTCCTCAGCAGACTACTGAAAGCCATTCAAAGTCATGGCAAAGATATTTCAACACTACCTCATAGTTCCGGCATCGCATCAAAGCTTGCGCAATGCCTGAACCCAGCCCTCCCTTCCGGAGTTCATCAGAAAGCGCTCGAAGTGTACGCCTACATCTTTGCGACTTTTGGAAGGGAATACGTGTCCGAGCATCTGCATGATTTCCTGCCAGGTCTCTCAGGGGTACTTTCATTTGCTTCATTGTCGACCAGACCTGGTCTGTATGACTTGTTGCAAAACTACGTGGTTCGCCTTGATCCGAACGTTCTTCGCCCAGTGTTGAAGTCCCTGGTCCTCAGCATATTGCCTGCTTTGGAAGATGAAACCAGCGAGGATTTTGAGCAGGCAATCTCTATTCTGTCCAAGCTAGAGCGTGTTTTTGGCTCTCACCGAGACCAACAACACCAGCCATCAGAAAATGACGGCTACTTCTGGCAATGCCTATTCCTTGCGATCATCACCAGTCCTTCTAGACGCCAGGGAGCATTGAACTACCTTTCGCGCCATCTGCCCAGTTTTGGTGGCGTCAAGTCATCGCAATCCTCAAATGGCGATCACAATACAAGCCTGTCATCTGCTGCCGAAGCTGCCCTCATGCCCGAGTCTGGGTTACTGATCCGAGCTTTCGCGTGTGGCTTGTCTGACACGCAGCCTCTGATACAGAGAGGCTTCCTGGACCTTCTGGTGACACATCTTCCTCTTGCTTCCCCCGTGCTACAAGAACGTGTGGGCCAGTCAGACTTTGACAGGCTTACTACCGCGGCAATGAACGTACTCTTGAGGCGAGACATGAGCCTGAACCGACGTGTATGGTCCTGGTTGCTAGGCCCAGAACCAAAGGAAAAGGGAAGCACATCACCAGCTACTGAGCAGAATGAGCCCTTTCAAAGCGACGATTCTCAGCAATTTCATCATTTCAGGAAATTTGGCCAGGCAACAGTTGAACGCTGCTTGAAAGGGATGCTAGAACGCCAAGATGTCCGTCCAGTCGAGAAGGCGCGGCCATTCCGTATTTGTCTTTCGCTCATGGATCGCTGGGAGATCGGCGGGGTTCTGGTACCCAGACTATTTCTGCCTGCTATGAGGAGTGTCTATGCGTACAGCAGCAAGGCTAGCCGCGAGGAATCGGCCGATGCTATCAGAAGTGCTAGCTTGTTCTTTGACGGTACTGAAAGTAGACTCATCTGGAGTGAGCTGTTCAAAGTGGTACGAGATGCCACAGAGAGCCAGCAAAACTCTCACGACAGTGTCAACTTCTTCAAATGGGTCTTGCACAACTTCAACGTGAGAGAAGAAGAAATGATCACAGTACATATGCCCCTCATTGCTGGGTATCTACTGGAGTTTATCAAATCGTCGAGCAATGCTGACTCGGAAAGACTCTCTGATTTGACCGACTGCGCCATGGTACTGTTGGAGCCAGTCCCGCCAAGGTCATTCGCCCTCTCTAATAACCAAGCTAATGGAGGCTCTCCCGTCAACGTGCCTACACCGAACCTTCGACGTGCGGTCAAACAATATTACGAAGGACTGACCTCTGAGGGCAGATCCGGTGTGCCATCTCCGCCGGAGCTGGCAGACATCCTGGTGCAAAACATCTTCGCTGTACTAAGCATTCAAATGATTGAAAGGCCTGATGTATTCGCAAAGGGAGTGCAGGTTACATCTAACCTTTTGTCGAAATTACCGGAGAAACAACGCCTACCTGTAGAGGCACTCATGCAAGGGCTTCGTACCGATGCGGCTCTCCCTATGGGACAAATTCTACCATTCTCATCTATCACATCTGTGATCACTTTACTGACGTCTTTGGCCGCCCGCACCTCAGATATGGAAGACGTGAAGCAGCAGCTCGAAGTTCTAGAAAGTGTCTTGCTTGGGCAACTATGGAACTACTTATCACCCACGCGGGCAAAACACCATGTTGAAGCTGTCAGACTCATATGGCAACTTGACGAACTCGTGAAGCCCGGGAGCACCGTGAAAGCAGGCCTCAGCGAGCTCATGCAGAAATCATCGTCACCCACGTCAATCAGCGACAACGAGCGCATGGAATGTATCTGGAGATTTACCACTCTTTGGGCTCATACCCTGCCCTTTCAGCCGTCCGCATCAAAGCAGGAAGGTCGAGGCCTGTCACGCCGTGGGAGCGCAGTATCAACTCATTTCGATTCATGGCCACGACGCCAAGATATACTCTCTGGACCATTGCTTCTATCTCTGGACATCTTGAGCGATCCTAAAGTTGCCGCTCAAAGTGTCGTCAGCAACCTTCTTGTAAGCCCAGGCAGCATGGGCTTAGTGTTCCAAATTCTGTTTGCCCAACTGGTAGTGCTCCTTGACGATAAGAAAAAGGTCGATCAACCTCATCCTGCAACAGTGGCGCGCAACCTCAAACAACGAAACAGAGAGCTCGAGTATTTGTTAGGACACGTCGAGGCGATTTTAAAACTTGACGAGGAGATGATGTGGCAAGGTCTGGATGAGATGCGTTTGCCTCAAAGTTCTGGCTACAACGACAGTGATGCTGTCACATGGCTGGCTACTCACTGCGTGCAACTACTGGGAAAGAACGAAACCTCACCCACCTTGAACGAGCATGCCGTATCAATTCTGCATTCTCTGCTATCTGGGCCTCACCCAATCAAGCTCCGCGTCAAGACGCTTGAGCTCGAGGATCTATTGCTTGGGAAGATACGAGCCTCGCTTTCTCTCGATCAAAACGTCTCGCAGACATCGCTCTTGGATCTAGCGATACTTTCCATGGGCCTTCGTCAGCTTCCTGCGCCAAGCCCTGATTCTGTAGGCAGTCGGCGAAAGTTTTCTCTCGATTCAGGCAGACGACCTAGCGTTGCACCTCGTGAGGAGCAAGCCGCTATGCAAGATCATGGTCCATACAAACCGCCGTCGCGACTGTTAGAAGCCTTACGCGACGGGTTCGCCTCCCCATCAATAAGAACACACATGGATGCTTGGCTTGACTTCCTCGCATCAAGCCTGCCGTTCTTCGGGGATATGCTCTTGACAAACTTGATTCCTCTAGTAGACACATTCTGCGATCAGCTGCGCCACACTCTTGAACAGCTAAAGGCTGTTTCCGATAAAGGCGCGGACAGTCAAGCTTTCTCGCCAGACCTTACTATCCTCAAGCTCCTCGAAGGTCTCAACATGTTGCTTGCTGAATCTCACGACCAAATCGAAGAGGAAGACCCTGAGCCTCAACGAAAGGCATCCGAAGGAGCTCATAGTGTGCTTGGATCGATGGCGTCGAGTGCGTTCAAATCGCAAGCGCCTGCCCCAAGCAGGACTGCAAAAGCGAATAGCCGGTTGACAGTCATTCTCGCTTTCCAGGATGCTATCCGGATATGTGTGAACATTTGGATGTGGTCAGCGCGGGGCCCAGAGACTGAAGTCAGTGATCGCTACAACGCAGCGACTACATCTTACTATGCACATCGGTTGCGCAACAGGACAAGGTCAATGCTTGAACAGGTGTTCGCCGTGGAGCCTTTGGAGAGTTTGGAGGTAGTGATGACAATGTGGTCTCAAGCTCCCACCGCATCTGAAGGCAGTGCTGTTCTTAGCTTGCTGCATGTCCTGGCCGTCTCGAGACCGAAGAGCGTCGTACCAGCTATCTTGGATGCGCTGTGTAACCGAACAAAAGCAAATCACATGTCACCATCACTTCAATCTAGTTTGACATCTGATTTGTCGGCTTCAGATGTTGTAGCATTCTTCACTGCTTACCTCGAGACAGTGGAAGACGATGCGACCGATGAGATTTGGCCAGACTGCACTGCCTTCATGCGCGACGTCCTTTCCAACCCACTACCCTTCCGCCAGATCCTGCCGGCTCTGCTCTGGGTGACCCTGATCCTCGCCGAAAAGTTAGACAACACAAACTATGGCGATCAACGCAAGATGAGAAGAGAGCTTGGAGACAATTTTTCGAGATTGTTGTCTGCGACCTTTGCGGCGTCTCCTTTCAGCTCATACATCGAACACAACGCGCAGTCTGGCACCGACACATTAGAGACCGACCTTTCTATCGGAAGGCGCAACATGGACATCGTGGTCATACTGAAACATATCGTCGCCAAGATTGAAAGTATCCTGGACTCAGTCGACCGCATCACGAGCGTCATCAACACCATTTCGACAAGCCTGATCTCGCCTGCCTTCCACGCCAAAGCGTTTCCCAACACAGTGACTCCGGATCTCCTCAGTCTCCTCGTTCGCATGACGCGGAAAGCGCCTACAGCCAAGTCGTGGAGGAGAGACGTACTCGATGCATTCAACAGCCCTCGCTTCCTGGATTCGCCCGCGGATGTCGCTGAGCGTTATTGGTTTCCCGTGCTGCAACAATGGTCCCAGGGTGACAAAGAACGCGTTAATGAGCTGCTGTCCAGACTTGCGCCTCCATCCAGTGCCGGCATCATGTTTGGCGTGGGCGCAGCAGCAGCCAGGCTCAAGGCTGATAGCGAAACGCAATTCATTCTGCGACGCTTGTGTCTGTTGCTTCTGGCGTCACCGCCTGACAGCTATGCGGCCCATATGCAGCAGATCGAAGAGAAGCTTGCTGAACTCTTCGAAGCAAGCACATCCTCATCGCCTTCTTCAACGATCAAGGCTGAGCTGTTCATGTTGTATCGTGCCCTCATACTGTCATCGAGTCCAGTCAACTTTGCCCCGTTATGGCCGCTCCTGAATGATCAGTTGCAATCTGCGTTCGCAAGTCTGGCTCCCAGTGACGGACGCAATACAGGTTTCACAAACCTCACCCTCCTACAAGCAGGCAAGCTACTCGACTTACTAGTCGCTCTTGGTCCCGATGAGTTCCAGCTCCACGAATGGCTCTATGTTACCGACACCACTGATGCGGTCTATCATCCACCAGGATGGACGCCCGCAGCACTCGCAGACCAACTCGCCGAGCACCTCAGCCTCGAAGCAGGGGACGACTCATTACCAACGCCTACTCTAACAGCACAGAACTCAGCTGAAGGACAACCCAGGGTGCTCTTCGGGGCTGACATGAACTACGACAAGGAGGACATCAAGGCAATGGCAACAGAAGACTTTGCAAAGGCAGTCATGCGGCCGTTCCTCAGCCAATTGAGCATCAACGCGTACGAGAGCACATACAGTATCGAATCCCCAGATCCTGCCTCGTATCGGAGGAGTCTTTTGGAAGATCTGCTGGACTCCAGTACTCTGGTAGATCAAGAACGTTAGGGATTGGAATTGTATAGAATGAATGGATCAACTCACGTCCCAACTCGTTGGATCTCTTGCCAACAATCTCTCAGTAAACTCTACGGATATGATCGAGTATAGCCCTGCCATACTCTTACCACTCTTCACGGTTTCTGAATACACCACCTGTTTCCCTTGCCCTTGCCCTACATAAATTACCCCCTCGAACACCTACCATGCCAGTCTCACAAAAGCTGTAAGTCCGCATCCTAACTCCACAACGACCATTTATGCAAGCCATCAGGCACCGAAATTCCGACACTCGTCTATTCCTGCCCTCACATGAACGGCGTTATTCCAAGAATTGGGCAATAGACAAAAACAACATCCGCTATCCCACAACTCCACTTCCCAGAAACCCTCACAACGGACACCCCAAAAACTGCGGGCTGCGTGCACGCGGATGGCGGAAGATCAGCGAGGCGAAGGACCCATGTCCGCGATCACGAGCTTATGAGGGCGGACCGCCTTCTGGAAGGAGGAACATGTCCTTTAGATGGAGGCTAGTAAGGGAAAAGTGCCGAGGTCGATTGCGACGATGTGACGGCTCTTCAGAACGGAGCCTCGGGAGCGAGCCCTTTGCGCATAGAATAACAGGCAGATGGACGGCAGCTGGCATGATCCGAGAAGTATCGGAAACTAGTGAAATGTGGCATTGGCGGTTCCGGACCTGGGATTTGTGGATATCGAACGGCGACTCTCTTTGTTTTTGCTGGAATCGTAGATCGTTCTTACGATGTCCAGATTGGCTTTGCTTTGGTTCAAATAATGCGTGCCCGCATGGTCTTGATACGATCTGTGTTGGCTTTCCTGGCTATCTAAAGTGGCTGCATTAATGTGCTTCTAGTGCCTGCGCCTCCAAAACACTATCGCGAAGAAGAAAAGTAGGGTTTCCTGCTATGGCTGCCACAGGGCGACGGGGGTTGTGGTCTTGGTATGAAGGCAGTGTTATTGGCGAATGGATATGCTGTACATGTTATCTACTCACACTGCACAACAGTTTGTCATGGTTGCAACGCCTGTTTGTGATCTTCTGCAGTCGTTGAAATCTTGAGAGCATGCTTACCAAGCACATCTGATGAATTCCATGATTAATCACCACACAAATCTTCTCGGCAAAAACTGCACACACATACACATACACATACACGCCAAAAAGGCAAACATCCACTCATGTGCACATTTCCTTGATCTCGCACGAATAATGACATCTCCACACCCTCGCTCGCATCGGAGACAAACGAACGAGTGGAGTTTCCCTTCCATGCAGCCGAACGAAAGCATGCATGCATTTGCATTGCATAATCTTTCACTTCAATGCTAATGCTAGATTCCGCGGAGCCTCACAAGCTTCGATGCGGCGCGCGCGCGGGCATGGATCAAATACGCATATTATCGTAATACTTAGACTTTCTCGGCGCAGAGAGAAAACCGTTGGGGGGCATTTCTGTTCATTGTCAGCCCTGTACGTCATTGTCATGATTTTATGTTTTTGAGGCGAACGCACGATGGATTCCAGATGTCAATGAGCGAGCGTGGGAGACGGTCGAGGCCGTTCTATTTTGCTTGATAAGATGTGCGCACGGTTGTATTTGCATGTGCGGGTTTGCCTTTCCATGGCTTGGTTGGTACAGTACTCTTGCTGCGTACGAGTAGTGTTGACTTTCGACGCGATGGAAGAAGATCCACCACCGATACCCGTGCTACGAACTGACTCTGCAGCGAAGAAAGATGATGTCGCTATTCGCCAGGTGGCGTTTTCTTTGGCAGGTCAAGCATTTGCAGCCTCTCTCAACCTAACCGGTTATTTCCACCAACTCTCTTCACACATCGAAGATACTTCAAAAGAGGCTTTCGCCGAATTTCCACTAGGACTTCGAAGCCGGCGAACGTTTGACTGAATCTCAAATCCACTTGTCTTCAGATTGGTCAAGGTTGAGATCCCCACATGGAGACGTTCCAGATCAATCGTTTTTTGACATGACCATTACGACCATTCGGAGGCTCAAGAGGCAGAGCAGGTCAGTGGCTGCGGGATGGTATGCATGCGCTTAGTAGCAGCCACATGGAAGCTCCATTCTTGGGGGAAATGTTGAGTATGGTTAAGGTTGGCTCGCAGCACACGTGGCTGGTTGGGATTACTAGCCTGCATTTGAAGGCTTGTTTCTTTATGCCTTGAGGTAAATCTGGATGATGTCGTTTATTGTTGATTTGTTGACGTGGGCATCGTCACTGGGTTGAAGTGGGGTCTTGAGGAGTGGGTTTGAGGATGTGTCGCTACCTCCGTACGGAGGTAGGACTTTGACGGCGATTCGGGAGAGTTTGGGCTATTGATATTCAATGAGGCTGGAACGTGCATTGTTTACTGGAATCATAGCCTCGATCACTAATCTTGCTCTCTGTTGGAGTCAAGTGTGCTGCTCTGGAAAATTCTCGGAATGCAATGAGCCTCGGTATTTGATAATGTCAACGACGCGTCAGGTGTCGCGGGAAGTGAGGTCGTGTTCACCGATGGCAGCATGCGCTGCGACCACGGTGTTCGTCAAGTTTCATTTCTCGTTTGCATTTTGCCGTATCTGGTGGGCGTGAAGTCGGCTCTCTCCCAGAGCCGAATGGTCTCATCCAAAATGATATGCCAGACGCCAAATGATGGATCCAATGAAATCAACAATCAACAATCACTGACCAGTTGGTCAAAAATTCATTCATGGTTCCTCACGCCTTCCAGCCACGGTACACAGTCCTGCTACCGTAGGTCTGCCCCTTCTTAAGAACCACCATACCCCTCCACTTCTCCTCGTTGACGGCGTTGACATACCTGCTCGCCTCAATGCACATGCCGCTCCTGGGGCCTCTGGCGGGGGAGCCGTCCATTTCCGGGACGTTGATGAACTTGCCCGCGTAGAACTGGAAGGCGGGCTCGGTGCTCAGCGCCTCGAAGTGCAGCTTCGTGTTAGGGTGGTAGAGGCTGATGAGCTTGTTGAGAGGCTGCGAGCGCGTGTCGATGGGCACGCTGGACGGGTCTGGGTTGACGATGAAGCAGTGGTCGGGTTTGGGGGTTTCGGCGCCCAGGGTGAATTCTTCGTTCGCGTTGAATTCGGGGTAGGGTTCGATGGCGCCTGTGGGGATGGCGTTGTCGTCTACGACTTGGTGGAGGTTCGTCGAGACGGTGGCGCGGGTGCCTTCGATTGTTGGGCCGCCGGAGATGTTGAAGTAGCTATGTCAAAGCATGATTAGATCGCGCCTTTCCATATGGTACGTGTCGCGCATCCTTACCTGTGGTTTGTGAGGGCAACAACAGTCTCCTCGACCTCATCGCCGACAAGCTCAACTTCATACTCGATCTCCAAGCTCGTCTTCTCAACGCCATCGACAGTCTCGACAGACGGCATATACCACAGCCTCATCTCCACAGTACCAGGGAAGCCCTCCTCGCCGTCCTTGCTCAAGTACTTGAACAGAACGCTCTCCTTGCCATTTCTGTTGACCGGCGTCGGGCCCTCGAAGTCCTTCTTTCCCCAGCCCACAGCGCCGCCGTGCAGAGTGTTCGGGCCGTTGTTGACGGCCAGGTCGTAGCTCTTGCCGTTGAGGTTGTTGATTTTGCCGCCTGAGATGCGGTTCGCGACGCGGCCGATGTTCTCGCCGAAGAAAGGGTTGTGCTCGGTGCGGTAGGAGTCTGCAGAGGGAAAGCCGAGGACGACATTCGTGCCTGCGATCTTGAACTCTTGGATGATGCCGCCCTGAGGCAGGAAAGTGAAGGAGTCGGAGAACTGTTTGTCGAGCGACATGGTTGTGGGTGTGTTGTGATGCGACGGGGTTTGTTGAGGGCGTTTAGATGGGAGTATGAATACGGAGGACTATGAAAGAGATAGGGAATACTTGTCCTTTTGCCCGTTTGTGAGAACGTGGGCGCCTCTTCTTCACACATGGCGTGGAGCCGATGTTTCGGTGGGTTGCATTCAGGCTGAACGTGGAGGGGCAAATCTCCAGCTTGGTGGGGTCAATGATGTTGTTTGGTGGATTTCTGTGAAGGAGGCTGAATTGTGAAGACTGCCACACAGCCGACAACTGATGAATATAACCCGGCATGATGGAAGTTCTGAGCACGTCGATGGTATGCCCACTTCTCAGCCGAGAGCAGGTGTCTTTCGTGTCTCACACTTCCGTCGGCAAGTCCAGCAAACCGCGCGCAGAAGCCACCCTCCAGCACACCAGCACCAGCCACCCACGCGCCGTTGAGAAAGCGAACCTTGATTCCCCACGGGAGACACGCATCACGCTCCAGGATTCGTCTGCAGATCAACAGCAGTCTTCGGCTACGTCAGGATCAATGCTCAAGCATGTCAGAGGGCGAGACGGATGCCAGCATCATTACTGACAGACTGCTAGCTCATGCTGACGATGCTTTTGAAGCATGCACGGCACGATTCGCTGACAATGCTCGTAGAGGTCAAGCTCGAATGACATCCTAGCTCTTTTCATCTAGCTAGAGCTCCGAGGAGCTTGACAGTTGTACCATTGAAACACGAGAGACGGGTACCTTGATGTTCGGAGCTAATCGACATCGCCAGTTCTTGCGAGAGGAATCGGTCAGGTACTTATCAAGCCGATGAGCTGATAGCATACCTAAGCTACGCAGCTCTGGTGTGGAGTATCACAAGAGATGGCTGGATCTCGGTCTTCCAGGCCAGCTCCGAGACAGAAAAGCCTGACCGATGATATCAAGGATCCCGAACGGCAAGTCGAAAACAATGGCGAGGATGGCACTAGTAGCACCCAATACCACGTCTTGGACGTGGGGTCATCATAGCCAGTAACGCCAATCTCCAACGGATTCCTCCCTTGTCCTTTGAGGAGTCTGGTACAGTAAGAGAAAGCCGTTACGCCAACGGAGGGATCTCCAGCGGGCGATCCAGACTCTGCCTCTCTGCTCTGTCGTCTTGACGTCGATGGGTGGAGGTAGTCATTGACTGGTTAGACGGTTAAGCAGCTCGATGGCGAACAATAATGCAAATCCCCTCATCGTGACAATCAGGCCAGCCAGGGCACCCGGCTCCAGCTTCCCCAGCCCAGCGCATCGAGCGATGAGGACAGCCCATTCCCTGGTCTCGCTGGCATAATTCGCCAAACCCAACACAAGCGCCAATAGACTACACCCACCGTATGAAAACTTATCACTCGCCAAGTGAACAAAGAGAGGAAAAGCCCCATATTGTTAAAGTAAACTAGCGAGTTGGGAACGAGAACGAGCAAGTTATCGAAACTCTGACCGTAATCTCGGGTTTTCTGGATTTCCTTCTTGGAAGTGAGTGGAGTGTGAATAATCCTGGGTAATTTGTTCGCTTGAACGCTATGGACGGAGTACATGAAAACCACCCTCTATGTTCATCGTGCATGATATCATACACGGCCCTCGCAACGAAAGACAAGCAAAAGAAGCAAAAAAGCCAGACCCAAAATAATCGAAAAAAACTCTGTACTGTTGGTCTCCATATCCATCTCGAATTGAATTGTTAAGCAAAAGTCTCTGCTGATGTGTGGCTTCGTGCCTCGGCCGGAGTGGCAGGAGGTGGAATTATCTCGGGCCCGGAGTCGGACTTAGGAAGCAACGAAGCTCCGTCCTCCTCCCACCTCGCGCACCCAGCCCCGAAAAGCGCCAAAGCTGAACTGACTCTGACTCTGAAACTTGACTTCAGCGAGCGCTTCGATTTCCGCGCGCGCGGGAGCCGCTCTGCGGCCGCAGAGGTGCGGTTTGCCCTCAAAGCTCTTGGGTCATAGGCGCTGCTCTCTTGGGTTTCTGTCCCTTTCTAAACTGTGGGACCCAAACAGCGGACTGGGAGAGCTAAGGATTGGGCTGAATGGCTGGACGGCTTGCCTGGCCGATTTTCTGCATTTGTGCGTGTCGTATCGTAATAAATACACAAGAATTATACGGACTGGAACTCTGAAGCAATTTTTCGCACGTGTTGACAGAGGCAATGATCATGTTCATGTCATGACTTCGGTCTGCTGCACGAACTTGCTGAAGTCAAAGTCCATCCCGCCATCCGCGGGGTTGGTCCCCAGATCGTTGATGTCAGACAGCCCAAAGACGTTGCCGCTGCCGATCAGTTGCGCCTGGTTGAAGAAGGCTGGTTGGCTGAAAGGCGATTCCATGGGTGCTTGCGCTGAGGGATCCCAGAGCAGGTTGTCGAAGTCGTTTGGTTGTTGTTGTTGCTGCTGCATGGAGAATCTCTGCCGGTAGTTTGGATCGCCGCTCATGTCTGCCAGTGCTTGCGCCCATTCGGGTGCGTATAGTTGCGGGTCGTTGTATGCTGAAGGCATTTTGAGTGGTGATGGTCTTGACGATGGCTGCAGGGTTTGATATGGCATGACGTTCAAGGGTTTCGATTGAGGGATGGGACTCTGCGTGAGTGGTGACGAGGCCGCGCTGGCGAAGCTCAGGTTCTCCTTGAAGATCGACGGTTTGGGTTGCACGGGCGTGTCGTGGCGTGAGGATGTTTTGGGTCGATCGTGATGGCTGTGTTCGGAATCCGAACTGATCGATCCTCGTCGGTGGGCAAAGCCCGCGCCGTCTGCGAGCATTTTCGATTGCAGCTTTTCGCAGTTCTCTTCGAAGACTTCTGGTTCGTTGCTGTCGTCATGCTTTGGTTCGAGGAGGTCTAATGCTGACAGAATGTCGTGGGTGAGAGGCTGTCCGGTGCTCTCGTCCAACACAGGGCCATCCCAGGCGGAGGCTTTCTGGAGTCTGTGGTACATTTCTTTGAGGCCTGAGACGAGCTGACCTTGCTGTTGTTCGAGCATCTCGACATAGCCTTTGGGATAGTGTTTATCATGTGATCGTTTGCGTTCTCTGCGATCCAGTTAGCATCGACCTCGATGACCATCCAAGAAGAATGAGGAACCACGTACCCGAACACGCAGATGGCGTTGTCTGCTTTGCATCGAGAGCATGGACTTGATCCGTCGCATTTGCTCTTCTTCAGTCGACACCTGTCGCAAGCCTTGCATACTCGCTTACGGATGCCGTCTGTCGAGTCGTGGGAAGAAGCTCTTGCGGGGAGCGAGAGCTTGTTGTGTGGTGATGTTGGTGTTGGAGACATTGTTGTTGTGTGATGTGTGTGTCGGTCGATGTGACGATGTTCCTCTCCAGCATCAACGTTGGAGGTGGGTGCGGCTCAAGGGTGGTTATATATGGAAAATCGATCAGATCAACGAGGGATCGATTGACATCACACCTGGGTGCTGGGCAAGTCGTCAGGGACAAGAACGGATATGGAAAGCCGAGACCGGTGGAACAAATGGGAGATACCGTAGGGACGAGGGAAAATCAAAGGGACTGACAAGGTAGGGCTGCCACCTACCTGATATACAATCGCCGAAGCAGATCCTGAGCAGCAAGCAACGTACGAAAGACAACGGGAGTGTGCACGAGCCGTGTTGGTAATACGCTGATGGGATTGGGAATGCCCAGAGCGAGAGCCCAGCGGACCACGGCGATTGATCGCGGGCCGCATAAGAATAAAGTCGCATCGTCTCAGTAATCGCGCCGTTGCAAACAAGGGTGGGCTAACTAAGAAGCGAGCGAAAGGGCCGCGGGATGCGGAAATGCCCTAGGCAGAGTGCACATGCAGGATGATTGCTTGTGGAAAGGTACAGTACCGTGAAGTGGTGACTTGTCACGTCGTTTAGCCCACTTTACGCCATCAGCAGCCATGCCACAAAGTTAAAGTGCCGTGGATCGCAGGCTCCATAAGTGGTGAGAGGGCAGGCGTGGCAGGGCGGAGAGAGGAGCGCTAGAAGGACTGTGGTACGCTGACTGAGAATGGGAAAGCGAAGTCTGGACGGTAAGACGGCAAGCTTTGGCGATCCTTGCATAAAATCCGAGACCGCTATGCACACGCTATCTCACTCTAAACGGCCGTCACCAAGCCTCTCTGGGAGGTAACGAGTGCGAGCAGCGGTTTTTCGCTGGCTCTGTTACGGCCGACGTCTCGTCCGACCATCCGATGCCCTCGGGGGATTCCACATCGTCACAATTGTCATTATTTTAACATTCTTCACAGCCATCGCCGTGCTCATCATCCGCGCGGACTCACACCCGCGCGTGATCCTTCCCTGGGGTGCGAAGGTTTTCTTGCTCTGCTGTACCGCCGCAATGGATCCCATACCCATCCAAGAGCTTGTCAAGTCGCGGCAAGTTGCGAGCTCCGCGAGGAGGCCACAAGGTTGCTTACGATGCAGCCAGACGAGGCATGGTGCAGCGCTGCGTTTGGCGTGATAACAGGGAGCGCCATGCAATTATGCCTTCTTGGTCATAAAGAGAGGGGACACGTGCATTGAGCTCTGTCTCCTGTCATTCTTCCATTCGGCTTCCAGCTCGCACTCGCACCTGGCGAACGCGAACCGCCATGCCACCCCTTGGCTTTGGCATTTTGGCACCAAGGAATGGATAGCTTCAGACGACGAGGAAGTAATCTGTCGTTTCTGCTCGTACGCAGCGCTACACAGCCCTCACTAGCACTTCGCTTGACTGCGCACTTCATTTTCCTCGCATCCACTCGAAGCCCACTCCGAAACGTGCATCGCTCTCTGGGTCCTCTTATATTGCTGCCTGCTGCCCTGCCCCAGATTGTTGTGGATTATCCCCCGCGCATTCAGGTTCGCGTACGGTATACGGTGCGCTGATGATACAGGAGTAGCTCGACGAGCACCGAGAGGATCAGATCTTGCTCAGCCACGGACAGCACGACAAAAGGGGGGACCCAATGGCCTAGAACAATTAGGCTACAGAAGAGAGTACGGTTGTCAAGGTACTCTGCATCAGTCCATTCATCCATTGCCAGGACCCTGCAGGGTATTGCTGTCCAACTCGGAACTTGTGCCTTGCGATCACGTTTCGGGTGGTGTGACAGCATGTGTTAATAAAAATAATAATCATTAGACTATCAACACATGCCATGTGATGACTGTCGGATCATGTTTGATTTATGAACACCGACTCCCCGACACACTTTTTTCGAGTGGTGCGGATATCGGCTCACACGCGATCCGAGTGAGGGAGATGGCAGAACCATAAATCATCGACTTTAACGGACTTTGCGACGACGATTATGCCCGACTTGCTTGAGGAATGTATTCTTCGGCCGAATGAATTCAATTCCGTCCGTACGAAATAAGATCTGATGCCCACATTGACTGCTTTGATTGTTTGGCGAATCTCATCTGGCAATAGTCACAGACGACACGGACGAGCTGTCTGGTGATTTGAAGTCCTTTATCTCAGCAATTCTCCACTTTGGCTTGCGGGCTTGCTCACACCTTCGTTCATGTATCGAGCTGACAAAACCATCGTGTCCTCCTCATCCACATACCACCACCTTCTCAACGCCTCAGTCAGCTATGCATGCCGGTACATGATAAGCGTGCTCTCGCTTGTTTAGTCGTGCACCGAGGGTGGCTTGCTTGCTTCTCAGCTATTTTGTTCCCTGACTAAACCACGAGTCAGCCACCGCGTGAAACATGGCTTTTTACGAGCGTAACCATGTCCGTCTCGTCTTGCGCAGACCCCCGCTATATCACATTACGCGCCTGCGTCTATGAGCCGACTGCCGCGAGATTGCTTATCCTTGCGCTATTGATTGAGGCTATTCCTGCGCTCTACCCTGCGAGCTTTCTTTCTTCTGCAGCGCCTCTTATCATTGCGTACGTCTACGTATAAACCTTCAAAGGACTACGTCCGCACTTACGTGGGTACTGTACCGCCTGACAGCCAAACTTGTTCAAAGTCAAGCTAAACATGCAAATGCAAACCCTACCATCACAACATCGTCGACGACTCTTAGGCCCGCAGCCTTGGATACATGCTCACCTTACAGTGGAGACGCCCACCATTCGGTCGAAACTAGGTCTCCGATAACAACGAGGGCAGCAAATTTAACGCCATGGAAATCAGGTCATCCTTCGCTACCGTTTCCCTCTTTCTTATCAAGCTTACCGGACCTTGACCCGATGCCACTGTGAATCTTAAAGACGCCATCTCTCAAGCCCTGCTGCGAGCTTCTTCTTCTTCTTCTGCAGAACAAACGTTCGAGGCGTTCGAGGCGCAAAAAGCTTACTTCTGACAAAGCTGCTCAATCATATCCATTTTTGCGCTTGACTGGTGAATAGGTTCGGATCCTACCCGCCGTTTTCAATTTCTTCAACGCAAGCTCTGCGAGCCTTATCATTCTTTCGGAGTTGCCGTCTTTTCGCCATTCGCGCAGTTGAAGTAATCATCTGTCGTAATGATAGACTCCTGTATACGTTATCTTTTCCATGAGTAGGTGTTGTAGTCGATTTTGCAACGCCCGCTGGCCCAGTTGCCTTCCGATCGTTGATAAGAATCTCGAGGCAACAATAGGCGATTGACCAGTCCATCGTCCTCTAAGAGGTGAGTTGAGCAGATGCTGTTTTGCAAGATCCACCACAGCATTGCTTTGGTTCGACTCTGTTTCTCGTACCTAGCTCCTCTTCAGCCATCCATGATCTCGCTCTTTCTGTTAGCACAAGGATCAAAGATAGTAGTGACTTGTGATAGGAGGGTAACAGCGGGATGTAATTGAGGTCAATATGACTATTAACATAATTCAAGTCCGCTGCTTCCATCACAGCCATCGAGTGATTTCCAGATGCATATCCATGCTCAGAATCTCCAATGAAGAAAGGAATCAATAAGCAACTCTCCCCCCAACCTTACAACGACCAGCCCTACACCCCTCGCACAACTCAACACTATGCTCAATCTGCCTCTTCTTTCCCTTTGGCTTCTTCTTCACAGGCACACCCGACCACACTTTCAACCAATAAACCACCCTCTCCGCATACGAATCTTTCAAAACCCTCGGCTTGCTAATCCAATGACACTCCTTGCAGCGCTGATGGTATATTCTAGCGTTGTAGTGGGCGTCGGCGTACAAGCGGATAGTGATGGCGACGTGTCCGCTGACCCAACCTTTGGAGGCGCAGGATGGGTTGAAGCAGTGGAAGTGGCAGAGGATGGTTGTGTCGTATTCTTTGAGGCTGGTTGAGTCGCAGTCGTCGGAGTGGAATATGAAGGTGAGGCTGGTGGTTTCTAGGAGGCGGGAGACGTTGGTGTGTTCGGATGGTTTCATGGACCATGAGGGCGGGTTGTGTTTCTTT
Source organism: Cladosporium sp. IMV 00045 (assembly GCA_001931905.2). Classification (NCBI taxonomy): domain Eukaryota; kingdom Fungi; phylum Ascomycota; class Dothideomycetes; order Cladosporiales; family Cladosporiaceae; genus Cladosporium; species Cladosporium sp. IMV 00045. The sequence continues at coordinate 41,990 of MSJI02000697.1, read as the reverse complement.
TGCGCTTGTTGCTTTGTTTCCGTTGCTTTGCGGGTCTGTTGGTTCTTTTTGTCCTGCTTTGGGGTTTGGTTTGGAGTCTTTGGTGCAGTCTCCGTTGTTTGCTGTGACGGCTTCATCTTCTTTTTCTCGTGCTGTTTCTGTTTCTGTGACGGTTCTTGCTGTTTTCCATGAGGCTGGAGTCTCTGTTGAGACTCCTGCTTGACTTTCTTCGGGGCCATGTTTGTCAAGCGGTAAGCGGTATATAGAATAGATTGGTATGTTCGGTTGTGGGTACAAGCAGGTGTGAAGTGAGAGTAACGAGAGTAACCAGCTGCTTCGAAGCCGTCTTATAATGCATTCGAAGACGATGTCCAACGGCGTGTGCAAGGCGCAGTCACAAATGCAAAGGCTGCTTAGGCTACATATAGCGGCGGCGGCTCGCCAGTCGGCAGCATTGTTCCTCGCATGCATCGAGCCGTCTGAAGAATCCGTCTAGTCCGCCGCTGCAAGGATTTTAGTGCTGTTGCCATCATCTCTATTAATTCCGATTACGATACCGAATGAACTACATGCATCGTAGAGCAAAGTGAACGCTGTACCAGGCAGCAGCTCAAGTTGCGGCATCAAACTGAGGCGAAAGACCTCAAACCAACACTTCCAAAAGCTCAAGCAAATCACAGCCTCACGGTCCATTGGATGTGAGTTCGTCGTTTGCAGCAAATGCTCATGACAGCCACTCAACAAGTTGACGCCGCACAATTGCATCTACGCAGCCGACGAAATCCATAGGCCGACGATGCACGTTACTGCAAAATCCGCTGCAAGTTTCTTGGTGATGTTGGAAAGCCTGGCGCTTAGAATGTGGCGTTTGCGGCACTGGCTGTCGACGCCGCTCGATTTCTCGCTTCTGCTTGAGCTGCATTCACAGCCACATGCGACTATGGCGATGCAGTAGATCATCATTGGTATTTGTAGTCGGTGTGATCTTCGAAAAAGAATGTGCACATCGCTCCAAGCTCGCCAAATATGCTTGATATTTCGTTGCCCTCGAACGTTCCGCTGGATGAGCTGCAGTCTCGATGGGAGGGTTTGAAGAGGTCTGATGAGGATCGACATGAATTGTTTAAGGTATGGTATTGCGTCTTATACAAGAAGTTTGGATGGGCATTTGGCTCATTCAAACCGCCAGCGAATGTTCGAGCAGATGTCCGAAGCTGTGAAGGAGAATGGTGAGCTGCGAGAGAAGGTCAAGGGCTTGGAACATTGGCGGGACACTTCTGCGACGCAGAATAGGATGCTTTCTGAGGATTTGAAGGCGGTACAAGATAAATTGGTGAGTTTGATCTGATGCGGTTGGTGGTCTGCTTGGGGTGTTCTTTCTGATAGTTTTTGCAGGACGCTTCTCCGTTCGTGTTGGTCTTATTGATGGTGACAGTACCTTGGTATGTATTGAGACTCCTCTCTATGAACGTCGAGCTAATGCCTCAGTTCCTTGACGAGCTGGTTGCAGCTGGCTCCGAGGGCGGCCATAGAGCTGCTCACATCTCATTGCCGGGCTTGAAGCGTACGGTAGACGTTGTTTGGGTTCGCATTCTCCTGGAAGATGATCGTTCGCGTCTATTTCAACAAGAGTGGTTTGTTAAGACTTATGTGGATGCGAACATTGTGCCAGACGCGCAGGTGGTAGAAGACTTCATCGTCGGGTTCAACCGTGAGCTGCCTTTTCTGGAGTTCATCGATGCCGGTCCAGACAAGGAGGCCGCGGATACGAAGATCAAAGGTGAGGCTTCACGAAGTGTCGTGAGGGGATGCATGCTAATTGATTTGCCAGCGAATTTCATTTGCACTGGTGGTGTGCGAGTTGTAAACACATCATGCTCGCTGGCTCTGCTGACCAGGGGTATGTCAACTTTCTTCGACGGTTCTCGGGTGGCGATCGAACGAGAGTGCGGCTCACGCTTATCGAGGCTGTTCCCTTTCCGGCAGGTTTTCGGCAGCTAGCTCTTGCTTTCCTGTCACCACTTTGCCGGATATGTTCCGAAACACCAAGATAGTCGTTCCGAGCCGGTCTGTTAGGCTCTGGCTCCTGGTGCGATGAGCTATGCTGGAGCGACTGCACAGTCTGGTGCGTGGTCGAGCACTCCTCGGTTGTCACCAGTAATGGGACGTGCCACGCCTCTTAGGGTCACGTCTCATTTGATGGCGAGGCAGAGGAGCATGCGTTTCAACGGGAACGGTCAGCGTTTGGACGATCCCTTGCCACTGTGCGACAAAGACTTGGTCGAGGGTCTCAGACGACAGCACCACTGCAGGCGCTTCTTCCTGACACGATGCGCCATGATTGGTGTTCGTTCAGCCACGATGGCGAGCTTTCTGTCGAACAGATACGGGCTTTGACGCGCTTGGCGAAGGAATTCCCGTGCATTAACGGGCCCAGATGTGAGGATGGAAATTGCGTGGCGGCCCATGAGTGCGTGTACCGTGCCAAATGCAACCGTGAGAACTGCAGGTATGGTCCAGATATGCACGACGTTAATCAAATCGTCACAAGGAGGGTTTCGGTGTCGGGCTAGGTCTTTTCTGACTGTTTTGTGCAGTCTAGGTCAGGGAAGTCGCGTAAAGCGGTCTGAGGGCGAATTCATTTGTTGGGAATGTAATTTACTGTTTATTTTGGGTGACTTTGAGATATCATGAACAATTTGTTTGAACCTGAAATCTCAGCGGTTCTTCCCAACCAGCGTATGCGTCTCTGAAGACTGACGGCAGATCAGACTGCAGTGTCACAATCAAAAGGCGTACGGTTGTGGCAAAATTAGTCCTCCGGTATAAAAGGCCATTGGCTAGGAAGACCACAAGACCTGAGGAACGCCTTCGTTTCTGCAGGAGTCATATCGAGCAGACGGCCTTGTTCGAGCTGCGTCAGGATTGGATCAGGCAAACTGTCGGCAAGACTACCAAGAAATCCCAGCACTGTGTATTCGAACTCATCGATGGGGTTTTCGTCCGCAAGTCGCTCAAGATGGTCCTCCAGGCCTGCTGAGCCCGAGCTCTGCGTCGCAAGTGCGGTGATGTAGGCAAGTTTAGTCTCGATCCAGTCCGGTGATTCTCGTACGTTGCCATCCATTCCATCTTCGTGTTGGAACATGCGGGATGTTTCGTCTGGGGCCTCGATCACGCGTTCGCCATCCAGCTTCATGTGTTCGTCCTCTTCTTGCGTGCCGTGTGTGACTCTGTAACCCCATGCAAACGCTTCATCGATCGCATCTGACCCGCTGGCACCACGGACGAGATACTGTTCAAGACATGCTTGCAGCATGAACTGCCCAACCAACTCCATCAGGGATTTGTTCAGAGTGCTATTGTTGAGCTCATTACGTGCAGCGACGACAGTCATGAACAAAGGCAAGATATCCAGTAGGGCAGCACTAGCGGACGTTCCGTAAAAGGCATCATCATATGCCTCGTCTTCAGCTGGCATTCCGAGAGTGTTCAGTACGTGCGCACGATTGCGTTCTAGGTCTTCCAGTGGAAGTGGAAGTTCGGTTTCGAAGCGAGACATGTCAAATTTGAACGACGGAACAGCATCGATGCCTCCAATCCATTCGCGGGCGCGTGACTGATTTGACTCTCGTAGTTGCCTGAGAGCGTGACATGAAGGCACGCTTGCGTGCTGAATGAGTCGATGACAGAACAGCGTTGTGAATTTCAATAACAGCAGGCGAAAGCGCAGTTCTGGGTCAGGGTTGTACTTTGAATGCTTTGCCTTGAACATGTCTAAGAAAGCGTCTACCATGACAATCTTGCGTTGCATTGCCGGGGCATGTGCCTGGGTTGAGTCTCGATCTGCGAGGACGGCGTTGGTGGCTTGAAAGGACAAATAATCAAGGATCATGTGATCCACCTCCAGCGATGTGTCGGCATCTCCGCCCTTTGTGAAGATTGTAGCCTCTTGCGTTGATAATTTCAGCCGCTTTGACACACGTTCGGTATTTTCTTCGTCCTCATTCATCGAGCCAGGTGTAGCGATCGCGGTTGGATGCACGCCATCCCTGAAAGCGTTCCCAGAGCTCATGATATTTTTTTTCGCAAGCCAGCACAAGGCTGTGGCGCTTTTTATAGGTTGCGTCAGAAAAACAAGTTTCGACGAGTGAATGCCGTTGTACGTGTCGTCACGCGTTCAAGGTGGGATGGGAGGTTTCGCTCGGGGTCTATCGTTGGTATGTATCGGTTGCATGTTGTTTGCGCGGTCAGGCGAGGGTTTCTGTTGGCTGGGTGACGTTGCAAATCGCTGTGCAATCACTTGGTCCAGCATGTGACTTCATGCCCGCAGGCGTGTCGCGGAGGTGAATGTACCTATACGTATTTGTGTAGATGGTGTCGTCTGGATACATCGAGATAGCTTGGGCGCGAGCGGACGCATGGTCTGTGCCTGCCCTCTTTGGTCCAGGGACAAACGGCACTTTGAGAGCATCCCACCGAACCTTTTAGCCAGGTACCAACTTCACCCATAAGACATACTGGCGCGAATCCGAGCACTTGACGACTTGATCCTGCCGACATTGTAACATCAGTGTCGCAATTCCCATCAGGCGCAGGATTCTTGTACCTGAAACCTCCATACCAAGACCACGCGTGACAACGTCACAGCCCACAGACCCTCCAAGCGTAGGCTTCCTCCGTTGCTCCTCTGTCTCCCAATATTCTTCATTCTTTCCGTTTGTACAAAGATCCTGAGTCCTCGCGTACATACAGTGGCGCCGCCAGTCACATCAATAGTACGCATGATACCTCACTCTACTGTTTGCTCTGGCACTGACTCGTCATGGCCAGAGCTTTCCTGCACCGCCTGATCCTATACGTCTTGCTGTTATATTCGCTTGCCTCACCCGGCACTTCCTTCAATCCTTTCCCAAATCTTAACTCTTTGCTTAGTTCATTTAGCCCTTTGCCAATTGATCAGACCCCTATAGGCGACATGGCTCAACCCGGCTACCGCAGCGTGGCATACTATGTCGTAAGTCGTCTGAACAAAGATACATGTATCTATTCACGAAGTTCACTAACAACACTATAGAATTGGGCCATCTATGGCCGCAACCACCAACCTCAGGACATCCCTGCGGACAAGCTTACCCACGTCTTGTATGCGTTTGCCAACGTTCGTCCGGAGTCAGGCGAGGTCTACCTCACCGACAGCTGGTCCGACACCGACAAGCACTACCCTACCGATTCCTGGAACGATGTTGGCAACAACCTCTACGGATGCTTGAAGCAGATGTACATCCACAAGAAGCGTAACAGGAATCTCAAGATTCTCCTCTCCATCGGCGGCTGGACGTACAGCTCTAACTTTGCCGCCCCGGCTTCAACCCCAGAAGGCAGGAAGAAGTTTGCCCAGAGCGCTGTTGCCTTACTCAAGGACCTCCCGTTCGACGGCCTAGACGTCGATTGGGAATACCCAAAAACGCCACAAGAAGGCTCCAACTTCGTTGCTCTTCTCGCAGCCACCCGCGCCGAACTTGACGCTTACGCTTCCACTCTGTCTTCGAGGCCGCATTTCCTCTTGACCGTGGCATCTCCAGCCGGGCCGCAAAACTTCCCGAACTACCCCTTCAGTGATATGGACCGCTACCTCGACTTCTGGAACTTGATGGCTTATGACTTCGCTGGCTCATGGGACCAAGTGGCCGGACACCAGGCCAACGTGTTCCCTTCGAACCAAAGGCCGCAAGCCACACCTTTCAGCGCCGATGCCGCCATCAGATACTATGCGAGCCACGGTGTGCCCGTCAACAAGATCGTCATGGGCATGCCACTGTACGGCCGCTCGTTTCAGAACACTGATGGACCGGGCACTCCCTTCAACGGCGTTGGAGAAGGCAGCTGGGAGAACGGAGTGTGGGATTACAAGGTAGAAATCTTCCTCTCAGTTTCATACTGTCTATTTCCCTTGCTCTGATGACAAGAGCAAATCGCCACCAGCTGCGGCTGCATCGTTAGAAACCCGTCTCACGTCGTGGTTCCTTCGACGCTATTTGCCAAAAGAAATGCAATACGCAGCAATGGGCGCCTTTAAACTTGATCTAATCTGAATCTATCCCCCCCAAACCACTTACATTCCCTCCTTCCTCACATTACCCTGATTTTCACCATCGCTGACCCTTATCAACCAGGCCCTCCCCAAACCCGGCGCGCAAGTCCTGCACGACCCGCAAGCAATCGCATCTTGGAGCTACGACCCGGCAGCTCGCGCCATGATCTCCTACGACAACCCGCAAGTCGCGAGCGAGAAGGTCGAGTACATCAAGAACATCGGCCTCGGCGGCGCCATGTGGTGGGAAACCTCGGGCGATCACCCCGGCAATAGCCCCGATAGCTTGATCAACATCACCGTCCAGGGCCTTGGAGGCTACGGTGGTAGTCGTATGGAGAAGAGCGAGAATTGCTTGGAGTATCCTCAGAGCAAGTACGATAACCTTAGGGGCGGGATGGCTAACGAGTAGATATCAATGGTTTCGCTTCTTTTGCTTTGAGCCATGGCAGTCAGGGCGTATGCGGCATGATATATATATCTAGGTAGTCTTCAGACGAATTCATTGAACGACACAAATTTCTCATCCCCCTCTGACTCAAATGTCTATCTATACATACCTACCTCCCCAAAGGCCCGACAATACTCCCCACCATAACCGCCGCCTCCCTCTCCCAATTCTTCCTCGTCTGCCCACTCCCACCCAGCCCCACCACCTGCTGCGGCAACCTGCTCCCGCGATCCACGCACTCCCTCACCGCCTCCCGCACTTTATCGCGGTTCGTGCGCAGCGTCCTAGCGCTGACGCCGCCGCGGTTCAGGATCTCCTGCACCCTGCTCGAAAGCTGGTTCGCCAGCGAGCGCCAGAAGTATGACGGCAGGGAGGAGGTGTCTAGGTGCCGGAGGAGGGGGTCAAGGAAGTTCGACGACTGCTCTTGCGTGCTGCTGGGGGGGTTGAGGAATGGGTGTGCGGGTGCGTGGATTGTGGAGAGCAGCGCTTCGAGAGCGACGATGTTCTGGCATCGCGCGGCGATTTCGAGGAGGGTGCGATCGAGGGTTGGGAGGGTTGCTAGGGCGCGGGACAGCGAGGCCAGCGAGCTGGTCAGGGCGGTTTGAAGGTAGGTTTGGAGCGCGTTGATGAGCAGCGTTGGGTTGTGGTCTTCAGCTTTCACGCCCAGTTTGACGGGCGAGATCAGGTAGAGGGCGTGCAGGGCGTGCGTGGCGCGCGATTTGGTGTCTTCCGTTTCTTTGTAGGTTCCTCCCGTTGTTGTGCTGCTTGCTTGGGCTGAAGAGGCGCCGCTGTTTGCGAGGGAACTCATGCTGAACTCTCGCACTGTCTGCTGGGCGCGAGCGAGGAGAGTCCTTTCTGAGGGGTTGACTACCTCGTTCCGCAAGGTCGTCACCAATTGTACCTTAGCCATACCCTCTGCCTCCTCTCCCTTGCCCGTCGAGGCGAACAACTCCCTCAGCCCAAGCAGCGCGTTCGCAGCAGGCACCATACTCTTCTCACCCCCTCTCCCATGCGGTGCCGACACCTCCTCGACCAAACCCTGCAGCTGTCTTCCCAAAACCAGAGCCCGCTGCACACTCCTCCCCAATCTCAGCGTCTTCACCATCCGATCCGCCGCCAACCTGACCTGCTCCGCCTGCTCCCACCGCTCTCCCACTTCTCTTTCCAGTCTTTCGTAGCTCTCCCTCAAACTGCCGACTTGCGATTCCAGCTCTTCCAGCACATGACTGCTGGCCTGCGCTTGCGTTTGGGTGTGCGAGACGATCCCGTCGGCGTTTGTTGTTGCGAGCGTGTCGATTCGCGTGTCGACTTCTTGCACGTCGAAGAGCACGCGCGAGAGCGGCGTGGACAAATCTAGGGGCGTGTCTGAGGCATTGTTGGTCGCGTGGATGAGGGTGTTGGCGTATGAGGTGGGGGAGAAGGAGGGTGCGAGGAGGGTTGCGGTGTCGAGGTAGGATTGGTCTGCTGATGCCATTGTTGGAGTTTGTGTTTATTGGTTTGGATTCATTGGGCGTCGTAGATCGAGAAGGTCGTAGCAAGGAGCCTGGTGTAGCATGCGTAGGTATACAGGTGGTGTATTAGAGCAAGCTGTTGCTAGCCCTCACTTACAAGTTGTCCTGCTACAACGATAACGTGGTGCTCTCCACCTACCTACCTACCTTGCAAAAGCCACAAAAAGTGAAGTCTGAAAATCCACCGTCTGATAATTCACACCTCACATGACCATATTCAGAACATGCTCATAACTTGTTCGTTTCTTGGTTAAAAGATGTCCCAAAAATCATCAAAATAGATCGCTGCGAGCAGGATTTGAACCTACGCACCCGAAGGTATTAGATAGCTGATTCAGAAGAATTCAAGTCTAACGCGTTAACCACTCCGCCATCGCAGCTGGGTTGATGGTATTAGTTGATGGCGTATGATGTTTCTCGTAAAATATAATTCAGATTGCACCTACAAAAGGTGCAATGCATCGCTGGAGGACAGACGTATTTATGTATCTGACAAACTCTGTTCGCGGGCGATACAATGCATTTCGACCATTTGAGGGCTGTTTTTTTGATTCCGCAAACTGCCTCTTCCTGTGCGTCCGTCTTTCACCGACATGTGGGGTTCGTCAAAATGCGTGTTTGTTTAGGGTTAGGGTTGGGGCTATGGCATCGTTGTCGAAGGCCCGTATCAGACGGTATGTCGAGTGCTTGTGGTCAGATAGAGAGATGGTTGGAAAGCTTGACGCAGTTGGAGGATGACCTCACCTATATTCAGTCTCGTGCGATCGTTCGTGACGGTTCATTTCGATTTAGCGCGTTGATGCAAGCAAGCTTGCATTGACCAAACGATCAAAAATGCACTCATATTCTTTCCGCCTGCACCAACTTTCCCTAGTGTCACCAGACCACACGCATGTTCGACCAAGAAGAGTAGCAGATCAATATCAGACAGCGCTGAAATGAACGATACTATTTCACAAGCATTATCTGGCGTGCTCTTCAATGCTCGATCGTAAAACACATGAGAAGCCACGCTCGCTGAGCGACGAAGCCGAGATGGCTCGCCACAGACGTAGACGGAGAAGACAGAGATACTGACACGAGAGGGATTGTTTGATCGAGCCTGTACGACTTGACGACTCGACGACTCCGACTCTAATGTGCCTTTGCTTCGAGCTGGAAGCTTTGAAAGCCTTAATGGCCACATCACATGCTCACACCCGAGAAGGAACGGTACTGAGAATCAAGACTTCGAAAGCAACAGTACCATTAATGGACATCCAGAGCCCATACACAATCGCATAGTATCCACAGTGATCATACATAACACGACCAGTCAAGTGCATGCATGCTTGGTATCATCATCATCTATATCTACAGGCCTACTCCTTCTCCCCCGCCTTAGGAGGACCACCCTTCGGAGGCGGAGGCAAACCACTAGTCGGCTTCGGCGTGGAAGACCCCGACTCCAACTCCTTACTCTTCTGCTCACCCTCTGCAAAATAATCATCCAAACCAGCCACTGGTGCATGCGCCCTGGCCTTCTTAGCCCTTCCTGGCGGTGGACCTCCCGACCCCGGCGGAGGCGGCGTCGGGTTGTTCAAAGGCATGTTGGCAGGAACGAGGAACTCCGCCGGCGCACCCGGCGACTGGCTCGCAGAGCCATGCGGGTCGAACGAAGACTTCTCCCCAGCACTCACGGCCTGCCCAGTCTCAAACAGAGTCTCGCCAGGCGCCTGCGTCGGCTCCGTCAACGGCGCAGGAATCCGATGCAGCGCGCCGTATCCCAACACGCAGCCCAACGCTCCCTCACCACCCCAGTTCTTCGCCGGTGTGATCGTGATCATCCTCGTTACGTCGTATTCATTGTTGTAAACGTACAGTCTCAGCGGCCTGTTCATGAATTCCTCCACGAGCTCTCCCAGCCCGCCATCCCCGCGCAGCACGCCCTCAGGCGATCCGATAACGTAGTCGCTGTACGGCAAGAGCCCAGCAACGTCCGCCGGCGAGTTGGGCATGACGTCTAGAATGTGCCAGACGTCCTCGCCCAAGCTCAGCGGACTCCATTGCAGCTGCAGACCCAGGCCTTGGTCGTGCGGCACCCCGGCATAGATCTCGCGGATCACTTGACCCTTCGCGCTATACACTCCCAAGCTGATCGTTGCGCCCGCGCAGTTTCTCACTTCGGTGGAGAAGAGGGTCGGGTCGGCGTTGTCGATTGTGCGGCCGTTGATGCCGATGATGAAGTCGAACCAGGGCTCCAGGGCGATCTCGGTGTTGCTGTTGCGGAGGACCTGGAAGCCAAAGGCGCCGGCTGAGGAGGGTTTCTGAGCGGTCCCTTCGGCGGCGTCGAGGCGGGATATGAAGCGATTCAGGGCGCCGAACATGTTGGCCATTGTGTGTGATGGGTGTTTTGTGTCGTTTTTTTTTTTTTGTGTCTTTCGTTTCGATAAATGCGTGAGAGCTCGGAATTATCCTGGATCACACGGTTGGAATCAATCGATCAAATGGATGCTCCGTCGCTTATTTTATTGGACAACGTCGCAACACTCAGCGATCGAGCTGCTGTATCGCGCATCGCGTGCAGCGAACACCTGAGGTTAGCAAAACACGCCTAACCTATTACGGCCTAGCTCGGATTTCCTGGACTTCACTCGTCGATTGGTTCATCCCGCGTTTGACGATTGTTCGATCATTTTCTTGCGCCTGTTTACAGCACCTCAACTACTATCAATATCAAAATCGATCGACGGCAACCCAGGGATAGCCTCTGTACTAGTTCGAAAAGCAGATCACTTTATTTCAAGAACGTTGATCCGACGCTATCACATCGCTGCAAAGATGGCTTCGGAAGCAGCTGCGGAGAAGGCCATGCCTGAAGGCGTCCACCACTACGAAAGCGGCGAGGAGATGCCCGAAGAAATTTTCAAATACTGGCACCAGCGATACGACATCTTTTCGAAGTACGATGAGGGTATTTGGATGACCGACGATGCATGGTTCGGTGTGACTCCCGAGCCTGTGGCGAAGTAAGTCCGCTTTGCGCTTTGAGTCTTGATCAACCGTTCCTTCGATTGGCTAACGATGCTACAGTAAAATCGCGGAACATGTCGCAACTGCACCTGAAGAAAAGACTGTCATGATCGATTGTTTCGCCGGAGCTGGCGGCAATGCCATTGCTTTCGCCTTGTCTGGACGCTGGAAACAAATCTTCGCCGTGGAAAAGGACGAGAAAACCCTGGCTTGCGCCAAGCACAATGCAGAAGTGTATGGTGTTTCGAGAAAAATATTCTGGATTCACGGCGACATCTTCAACGTGCTTCAGACACGACTCAAGGCTCTCGCTAAGAAAGCCGTCGTCTTCGGCAGCCCGCCATGGGGAGGTTCGTCATTCGCTGCACGCGCAACAAGCCAGCCTACGGAGGAAGCATTCCCAGCTAACGACCAGCAGGCCCGCAGTACACTGACTACGAAGTTTTCGATTTGGACGAGATGCAGCCGTACTCTTTCAAGGCTCTCTACGAATCGTTCTCCGCCCCTGCAACCCACGTCGTGCTCTTCCTGCCTCGCACGTCGGATCTTGAGCACATCGCGAAGTACAAAGGTAAGAATGAGAAGCTACGAGTCACGCACTACTGCATGTACGGTGCCAGCAAGGCACTCTGTGTTTTCTTCGGCGATTATGCAATGGAGTGAGCTGGCATTGGGTTGGGCATCCTTCGATGTCAAGAGGGAACATTCTGCATGAGCGCGACGGGGGATGGATCGCGCGCATGGTTTCACCGACGACCACAACGAAGGCTTGGCTAGGGAGTGAGACCACACTTACGGCAGTGAGTCAAGGACTCAAGTGAACCGCGAAGCATTCTATCATAGAGGAACAGAGATAAGCGCGACGAGGAGAGAGTGATGGTGACGGGCGCGTGATGGGGGTGCGAGGAGCAGCTGACCCGGAAAAGCGGGGTGGCCATCCGTTGGGCCCAGACTGTTGTGGCGGTCGCAAGAAACAACAGCACTGCGGCAAACACAATAATTGGGCGTAGATTCCATCAGGCTACAAAGAATGCGGTCGCAAACTGCCCTTTCTGGGAGACGGCGTGTTGCATGTGGTGATGAAAGGTGCAAAGTCGCGACCTGCTCGCAGAGTTCGCCGCGGGCCACCGGCCAAACGCGTCCACATCAAGGTAATTTTTGCACGTATATATCACCCAAAAAGCAACAATTGCAAAATTGAAGCAGAAATGCAATCAGTCCACCGCCGCACCAAGCAGAAATAGCACTCCTGGGCGAGGGTAGAGTGGAGTTTGTGTTGTGCCTTCTGTCGAAACAGGCTTAGCGCATACCTGCAGCGTGTGTGATTGTGGGAAGCTGTGTCCGAGTATAAATGAAGCAAGGCCCCGCGGCGCGCCCGCCCTCGATTGACTATCTCCCTCACGTCCCAGCTCTCTTCAGCAACAACAACACCGTTTATCGTTAGCCGAGACACATCGTCCGAATCGCCAGCTTCTGCTCCATCATCACAACTAATCAAGCAACAATGCCTCCCAAGAAAGCAACCACCGCCGCCGCTCCCAAGAAGTCCGCTCGCGCCGATGGCTTCAACCTCAGCTACCAGGGTATGTTTCTTCGCGCATTGCCCACTCGCACAGCGATGGCAAGCCAGCAAGCTCTGATGGAACGTGTGACTGACACTTCGCAGACATGATCAAGGAGGGCATCATCAACGTACGTGCTATTCTGGCGACCGCGTCATCGCATTGTTTGTGCGAAGCCGACCGTCGCGTCTCAAACCACGCGACCGACGGCTTTGCGACAATTCATCGCACTTTGCGCCCAGCACCCCTATGAACGCGAAACTCCTGCTAACATATCTTCCCGCCTACAGCTCAAGGAACGCAACGGTAGCTCGTAAGTAAATCCCTCATCTCGCCGTCGTGTCGCGACGCGAAACGTGCGACGGTCGTCACCGCTTGTTTGATCTTTCCCACTAACGTTCGTCTCTCTCCAACAGCCGCCAGACTCTCAAGAAATACCTTCGCCTCAACTTCCCCATCGAGCACGTCAAGGACGCGCAGTTCACCTCTCTCTTCAACCGCGCTCTCGCCAAGGGTTCCGAGGATGGCACCTTCGCCCGCCCGAAGGGTAAGTCTTCCAAACGATCCGGCGTGTCACGCATCAATGCATGTGTGGTCGCAGCGATCGTTCTGAACGATCGCGCGTCGCACACCGATGCTGCGTCGATGCCGTCGCTTCAATCGAGGTCGGTCATGCTAACCTCACTGCCCTCTGCAGGACCCTCTGGCCCCGTGAAGCTCGGAAAGCCGCCTGCGAAGTCCGCTGCTAAGCCCGCTGCGAAGGCCACCACCAAGAAGACGACCAAGACCACCACCAAGAAGGAGGACGCCCCCGCCGCCGCGAAGAAGACCACAAAGGCCACCACCACCAAGAAGGCTCCCGCTGCTAAGAAGGCCACCACCAAGACCGCCGCCAAGTCCACCACCGCAAAGGCTACCACCAAGAAGGCGCCTGCGGCCAAGGCCAACACCAGCAAGAAGGCCGCCCCGAAATCTGTCAGTGTCGTCGAATCTCACCACTATGTGCCCACCGCTAACACTAAGCAGGCCCCCGCTGTTGAGGAGAAGAAGCCCGTGGTCATGACCAAGACCAAGACTGGCCGTGTCGTCAAGTCCGCCCAGCCCCAGAAGACCGATAAGCCCAAAAAGGCTGCCGCCACCAAGAAGGCCGCCCCGAAGAAGGCTGCTGCGAAGAAATAAGCTCGCCAGCTTAGTTCCTCTCTCTTCGCATCCCTTACTTTCCCTCTTCTCCTGTCATCACCGACGCCTGCAGCGGAGTCTTGGACGGCGCAAATCACGGCGTACTAAAGGCTTGCATGCGTGGGTGTGATACCAATATGATCCGGGTGCTCTTCGGGCAAGCACATGACGATGGGGTTTGACTGTTTTCTGATCTTTTCTGCACTACGACACAGTTTCATGTCGCGGGTTTCGTTTGTTATTTTTTTTCTGGGATTCTTTGGCTCTTCGGGCGTTTTTTCCTCCGGTCATGTGGGCGCCGGTATTGCGATGACAGGAGCAGATGATGCAGGAGGGAGTATGTTACTATGGCCGTACATAGCGGGCATGAAATGTGTTCATGTTAATTTTTTGCTTGTTCGTCTCATCTCACTGTGCTCTTTTGTTGCGATTACTTGAGCAGACCGCCATTCACTCACTGTCAGGACTGGATTTATGCTGTCCATCAGTGTAGCGGATCTGATTGTGCACGCGTGCATGAATATGATTATCGCATAGGTAACGTACCAAACGGCACCAAAAAACGGTCCTCGGACGCGTGTCGCCGTTGCCGCGCGGTAGGGTTTCCTGGACCACAGAGGCTGTGAAACGATGTGAAGACTTGCCTTGTGCACGTGTTTTTATGAATTCTTATGAACTGTTGTCAGGCAGAAAGTCGTGAAACAATTCCCATGCTGCTACAAGAAATACCATGGATGACAGACGATGTATGCATGCGACAGAAAGCATCCATGCGAGCCATGCTATTGGGAGGTCTCCCAGTATTTGTTATTATTTATATGTCATCATTCATGCAGTGCGTGGCTGTCCCTTATGACGACGCTGCTGTCGGAAGCGAGAGAGAGCAGAGAGCCTCATAGAGTTTAGCGGCATCCAGGCCGGGACTGTCGGTTTCCTTGCTGAGCTTGGATCATCAGTCCAACCGCAGCCGAAAGCTGGGCTGGGCGCTGTTTGGGGGAGACGGCACTGCACTACTGACAGGACTGACACCAACGGGCCTCCCTCGAGATTATCTCCAACTGCCACCTCCACCACCACCACACATCATCACCACCCCTCTCAGTCCCCGTCGCCTTTACGTTTGCTGGACATTGTTGTCGCCGTCACTGCTATTCCCCACGATACCCCTTCAATTTCTGCTTGTTATCTGATTGCTACCTGCTGTATACACACCCTACCCCTTCTCCGTCAGATCGGGGAATACCACACTGAGAAAGACATCATTGGCTGTGACTGGACACCTGAGCTCAGGACAATTACGCAAAGGTGACCTGGAGACCGCAAACATCGCGATTCACGAGAGCAACGACCCAAGAGACGGACACGCAGCCGACCCGGACACCGCACACCGGCCTTTCACGATTACAGACCTGGCGCACGCGGCTTCCTTTCCCCACGAGGGGGACAACAATGCCCGTCTGAGGAAGTCCACGGACCTCAATGCCGGCGGCATTTTCATGGTGCACAGTTTCGACATGCCCACGGCCACCGCTGCCGCTGGAGGGGACGCGGACGCCGGCCGCCGTGTCTCTTACAGCGGCGGCGGTCATGTGAACGGCGCGAGCGGAGGGAAGAAATACGGCGCGGACGACGCGCCGACGCCTGCGGTGGACGCTTTGCCTGGTGGTTGGCCAAAGACGCCTTCGGGCCTGGTGAATGGGGATGTCAAGGAGGGTCTTGGCGGCAGAGATGGTAGTGCGCTGAGCGTGCCCAATGGCTTCTCCCCTCCCGAGCGAACGGCGAGCGCTAAGAGCATTGCCTTGAGCACTCGGTCGAGGAGGAGTAGTCAAATGGAGGAAGGGAAGAGGTCCGGCGAGACCGTAAAGGAGGCCGTGCCAAGATTGGGTGTCGCGGAAGAGGGCTATTTCCAGCAGCCCATACCGAACGGAAAACCAGCTGCCCCGGTCAAGACCTCTGCTGCCAAATCACCGCTTGCTTCTTCTAATGGAGATGCTGCTGCGAATAGCACTGCGCAAAGATCGAACATGATCGCGTCGCCGATGACACCGAACACGGCGCTGGCGCCAGTCGAGGAAAGCTCTCCTGCTCAGCCTTCCAGCAACGCTGGCCCCGATGGCAGACTTAGAATCCCCGGAACCGGCGTTCACCGTGCCTCATCACCGCCGGCATTCCACCCTCCATCGTCGCCAATGTCCAACGCTTCCCAGACTTCATCGACCGCTGCACGCCCTGATGGACTCCGACACAGACATACGCTCGAGGTTCCCAAGCTTGCTACTTCGCGAACTTCTCGTGATAGCTCGGAACACCCAGCAACATCCACGGACGGCGTTATAACGTCGACCGGCCGCTTCTCACCCAACACGCCTACAAAACGACGTGGCTCGCTGCAGATGGCGCGGCGAGTAACCAGATCAATACACTCCGATATGCATCTTGATGATGTCCCGCAGAACGAAGACGTCACCCGATGGACAGAACACATCAAGGCAAAGCGTGCTTCTAAGAAAGCACGAGTCGACACGGATGACGACAGGGTTGTGGTTGGCACCAAAGTCGATGAGCATCACGTCAACTGGGTCACCGCTTACAACATGCTTACTGGTATCCGATTCACCGTCAGCAGAACGAACGCTAAACTGGACCGCGAGCTCACAGATGCCGATTTTGGCGCACGGCACAAATTCAGCTTCGACATCACAGGAAACGAGCTCACACCCAGCGCGAAATACGACTTCAAGTTCAAAGACTACGCACCCTGGGTATTCCGCGATCTGAGAGCAAAGTTTCGACTGGATCCTGCTGAGTACCTCATGTCACTAACCTCAAAGTACATCCTCTCTGAACTGGGATCTCCTGGCAAGAGTGGATCATTCTTCTATTTCTCCCGAGACTATAAATACATCATCAAGACGATACACCACGGCGAGCACAAGTTCCTGCGAAAAATCCTCAAGCAGTACTACAACCATGTCTGCGAAAATCCCAACACCCTGCTTTCTCAGTTCTACGGCCTGCATCGTGTCAAAATCCCCTACGGCAGGAAAATCCATTTCGTCGTCATGAACAACCTCTTCCCTCCTCACAGAGACATTCACAGGACGTTCGATCTGAAGGGAAGCACCATTGGTCGCGACTTCAAGGAGGAGGACTTGGAGAAGAACCCGCGCGCTACGCTGAAGGATCTGAACTGGTTACGACGAAACTTGCACCTCGAATTCGGCCCTACGAAAAAGGACGCGTTCGTGACGCAGATGCAGCGCGATGTTGCGCTCTTGCAGAAGTTGAAGATTATGGATTATTCCATGCTTGTCGGCATTCACGATCTTGGACGCGGCAACGAGGAGCAACTGCGCGATAAGACTCTGAAGGTCTTCCAACCTGGCGGCGACAGTACGGAGGAGCAGAACCAGCCTGGGATGGGTGCACTTGCGCGCACGCCGAGCAAATTGGAGACTGCGAAGCGGGCGAAGGAACTGAGGGAGATGGTGAAGAAGGAGAAGCCTGTCCCTATGGACCAGATGCTTGACAAGATGCCGGAGGGAGCGCATCGTAAGGACTTTTACTTTTACGCAGATGATGGGGGATTCCAAGCGACTCACGAGAGCGACTTGCCAGGTGAAGAGATCTATTATCTTGGGATCATCGACTGCTTGACTAGGGTAAGTCTGATTGCTGTTCGTCTTCAGGTCCAGCAAAACTAACACTTCTGGTAGTACAACTTCGTCAAGAAAGCCGAGCATTTCTGGAAAGGCATGGGTGGAAACGAATCTCAGATTTCGCCCATCCCGCCTGAGAGATACGGCGACCGCTTCATCAAGTTCATTTCAGGCATGACCATGTCTCGCGAGCGCGCGGAACAAGATCGTCTGTCGAAGACCATCGAAGCAGCAACCGGTCTTGTTCTTCCCCCAGGCGTGCAACCCCCGATCAACGACCCTCATCTTGGTGGCTGCAACATCCACGAAGACCGGACAGACCCACCTGGCACAGAGCGTGTGATCGAGAAGGCAGAGCGCTCAGCCGAAAAGACTGTTCTCGACGGAGCTAACGAGAAGAACATTCCTGATCGCTCTCTGGGCGCTGTCGGCCGTCAAGACTCCGAAGGGGCAGTCCTCCCCGTCATAGGAGAAGCAGCTGAGAGTTCGAGCCAAGTCAGCAAGACATCTCCCGACGCGACACCGCAGACCAGTCGCGACAACTCCCGCCGACAAAGAAGAGCCAACGCCCCTCCTGTTCTCGGCAACGCCAACATGCCCTCCGAAAGCATCGGCGAGGTCCCACCACCAACACCCCCTAAGCAGGACGGCGCTTTCAGCGAGCGCGAAGGCCGACCGAGCTGGGGCGGCGGACCTCCACCGACACCTCCCAAGGACGAGAAGTATAAGGGTCGTCTCTCAGCAGAATCCCAACGCGGCCGTCTCAGCGTCGAGAGCAGAGATAAGGAACTGCCTTCCCTGCCGCCTGTGGCGGATATGAAATTGTCCGCTTCGCCTGCGAGAGGCGACCGTGACGAGTTCGCGGATCTGAGGGGGAGATATGCTTGAGCTCTCTTTTTGAAGAGGTGTGCAGCAGAACAATACCCCGAAACCCGAGCAAATGGCCAGCCAACGCCACGCTTCGGAAGATATTCATTTTCCCTTGTCTGGGGTTTTCCCTTTTATTCTTCACTTCTGGAAACATGTAATCAATCCCCCCCAAAAATTCCCCCCACCATCCACCAATAACCCCAATGGTTAACTATTTCTTTTGTACTCTGAATGGACTTGGGGATTTTTGTCTTTTCTTTCACAGCGGCAAGGGGATTATGGATTGGCGGTCAATACAGGGATGGACGGAGTGCGTTTGTCGTTTTTGTTTTTGTTTGCAGTTGCTTGCTTTTCTCCCTTGTGTTATTTCTGATATTCGGATTTCTGCGGTAAAGCGAAAATGGGAATTGGCCTTTTTTTTTGATACCAAACTCTGCGTTTCGTTTACTCTTTTTCCTCTCTCCTGTCCTTTCCTTGCTTTCTTTGCGGTTTGGTTTGGTTGATGCATATCGGAATTTTGTTGATTGGATCTCTCGTGTGTGGTTTCGCTTTCGTGGTGTGGTGAGTGGTGGTGACGCGAGTCTTCTGTTCTCACTTTGAGTGTGGTCTTTCGTGTTTGTGGATGTCTTTGACTGTGTCTTGTTAGATTGGCTGGCGG
The DNA here is from genome assembly GCA_001931905.2 of Cladosporium sp. IMV 00045. NCBI lineage: Eukaryota > Fungi > Ascomycota > Dothideomycetes > Cladosporiales > Cladosporiaceae > Cladosporium > Cladosporium sp. IMV 00045. Next base: position 23,018 of record MSJI02000697.1, on the reverse strand, counting down.
GCAGTATACCACAAGACATCATGCTGTGCTTTTGCGAATATGGGGGGGGGGGTTTCTTGATTTGACTTTCACATCGTAGTGCCGCGATGATATTTCTAGTTCGTTTCGATACAGCCCCAGCTTCCTCAAGAACAAGACGATCTGAATTGATTAGAATCAATCAGTCGACCGATCATTCGTGGCTTTCTCGCCTGCTGGGATTATTTCTCGTAGGGGGCGGAGGGTGGCCTTCCGCTCGCTGGCAGGCTTTATCGTTTAGTAGTGTATTGCTTGCTCCCCTCGGCCTGTCTTGATTTGCTTTACTGTTAGGTATGAGTTCTAGTAGGGCATCATGTGAAGTATGGCCTATGGGGAGGCATGTTTGACTTCAGAGTTTCATCCAATGGGTTGAAAAGGGCGGACATATTCGAAAACTTTTTTCAAGCACTATCTCGTCGTTGATTTTGGGAGATTGACGCCTGTATTTAATTGTTGACAACAGGGCGAAGGAAGCATGCGGAGGACAAGAGCACGTACAAAGATCAAGCGATGACAAGCGATTCTGGCAAGGTAAGCAATCTGATCGGAAACTTTGAATACAGCGCTTTGCATATTGTGCCTGTCTGCAGGCGTCTGGCCGGATGTTCTCGCTCCGTTCTATATCTATTTTAAAGCCATGTCGTGCCTGATACATGGCTCCTTCCGTGTTGTGAGTTTTGCCTGAAGTGCTATGGATGGGGAATATAAGAGACGCTTTAAGAGAATGGACATAAAGCATCTGTTCTTTTCATTCTTGATCGTTTGATAGTTGAAACATCAGAATGCATTCTTCGTTAGGATTTTTCGCCATCACGGCAATCCCATTGGCTCTGGCTCAGCAGTCTGTTTGGGGACAATGTGAGTATTTATAACGTCTTAGAGGGCGACACACAGCACTGACAAACACAGGCGGCGGGATTGGCTGGTCAGGAGCAACGACATGCTCGTCGGAAAACACTTGTGTAGTCTTGAACGAGTACTATTATCAATGTCAACCCGGATCTGGCCCAACGACCCTTCGGACCACCACATCGACGAAAAGCAAAACATCATCCCGCACACCCACCTCTTCCGCCTCTCAAAGCATAACTACCATCACCATCCCGCCAACCACCACAACCCCCACGCCTACTCGCACCACCTCAGGCGCCACCGTCTCCGGCACCGGCGCAGGCTCTACCCGTCAACCTGGGTTCTTCTGGATCCGTGCCGTCGCCGCGCCAAACTACCACAAATACCTGCAAACCTCACCCCTGAACGCCTCGCCCGGCCGCGCCATCCTCTCCGACAACACCTCCGCGGGCCAATTCAACATCATCGACGGCCAGCTCGTCGAGCTGATCGATACCAAAGGTATCGTCTTGTACGCCAACGTCGGCCAGCAGCCGAGTCCGTCGGCGACTTATTTGCCGGTCACTTTCACGAACACGAAGAACTCGTTTGGGACGTTCGCTTTCCAGGGCGATACGGTCACGTGGAGCGCAGCGGGTGTGCAGAGGCAGAATGTCGCTGCTTGGTATGTGTGTGAGGGACAGACGGTTTGGATCAATTTGGGGGCGTATGCGTATGGGACGCCTGCTGCGTGTGCCGATCAGACGGTGAGTTTTGCGGATCTTTTCTTGAATGGTGAGATGGTGAAGTGGTGCTTGGACCTTTTACTGACTGCTTTGTGTAGATCCATTCGTATGGAAACTCTCGCGCGGATGAGTAGGGTTGGTGTATGGTCTGGTTCCGTTCGCGGTCCAGAGATGGCCGTTGGGGCGTCATCTTCGGGGTTCGCACCAATACCGTCGTCAGAGTATGAAATCGAGGTCTGCGCTCTCTTGCTTTCAATGATCTGAACGCCCATAGGCTTAGATGGCCCGCAAAAATCGGAGTGCATCCTCTTCACGCTTCCGTATCTTCGATTTTGTCAATTGTATCTCCAGCATCCGAATCTTTTTTCTGCATCATAAGATCACATGTAGGCGAGTTTTGCAGCAGGCTAGACAAGATGGGGCTTTCGGGATCGTCGTGGCTTGCTGAAGTCTCGATCGTCTCGACAGCGGACGTCCTTAAGCTCGTGAGTTTCTGGTTTAGATCCTGTTCGAGCTTGATACTAGCCAGTAAAGCAATGCATGTCTGTGTGAGAGAATGCTCCCCTCCGAAACTTCTCGTGGTACGCTCGAGGACTTGCCTCATCAACACAACGGCTTCATCGAATGAATGCTCCGAAAGCAAAGTGATCGCGAGAATGATCATTCGTCCGACTGTGCCTGGATGATCTTCGCCGAGGACTCTCCTTGTAGTGTCTGGTCCTGGGTGATCATGTTTTCTGCTTGCCAAACCAAACCGCCGGAACGAGGCAGTGACGCGATTCGATGTGCAGCACGGAGTGACTCCGAGTGCTCTTCGTCGAGCATATCTGTCAGAAAAGCCAGCGCTCGTCCAGCGTGCTCCTTTGATTTTGACGAGGTCTCGAAAAGTCTTAGAGTCTCTGCGGCTTTGAGTCTGAATCTTCTTATCCATGGGTTCCGCTTATGATGTATCTTTTCGAGGTTCGCGGGAATTCCCAATTTCACTTCCAAGGCTATCTCATATCCTATCCGCAACTCTGATACCTACCGCTGAGCAATGTCATCTTATGATCATCGCCTAGGGTTTTGGTGGAAAGCTGAAGCGCCAGCTCTGATTTGCCAGCCGCTTCCTCGTATTCCCCAACGTTCACGAGGGCAGTCGCAAGAGAAAGCAGCATTAGACACGTCAAGGCACACGTCAATGCATGTTCCGGTTCGACCAGACCTTGACATATGCTGTACGCCTTCCGTGCCAGCCCAATAGCATCAGAATGACTGCCAGTCAGCGTCGCATACTCCCTCGCGCAACTAAGCAACAAGATTTGTCGGCCAGATATTTCGAATGCCTTGGAATCCAATTCAGCTGCAGCCATCGCATGTGGGTAAAGTGAGCTGCAAAGCTTCATGTTGTTTAGATCAGGGTTCGGGAATGAGTCTTCGAGATTGTGAACAAACAGAGTCTGCCAGTGCTGAAGGCATCCTTTGTGTTTACTCCATCTCTGAATCGCGATCCGGACTATCCTGTGCATCTGGAAGATGCTTGGGTCTGCTGTAATTGAGATGAACGAATAGCTTCGCAATAATGCGAGGTCGTCCTCGAACCTTTCGTCAGAACGATAGTCCGAACCTTCGGACTCATAATCCGATTCAGATGTGTCGTCATTGTCGCTATCGTCGCTGTCATCGATTCGAATGCCATGTTGGCGCCATCGTAAATAGTGGATTGGATTCCGGAGGAGGCTTTCATGTATGGCCTGGCGATCGAAGCAACTCATCAGAGACAAGAGATCAGAAGCCGAAGGCCTGATTTCCTCAATATGCTCCATCGAGATTTGCAAGGTTAAGAAGATTGCGTTTGTCGCATCGCGGTCTCTTCGAAGATCTCCTTCGTCCCGATCGAGGATGCTGCGCTTTGCCGAATTGGTCCTGATTGCCATGTCCACATATTTTCGCACCGTCACTCGCGGTGTCTTTTGTCTGATGTACGCTGCAGCTTGTGTAATGGCCAGTGGGATGTGTTCGAGAGATTTGGTTAGCTTGTTGATGTCGTCGGGATCGTACTGCCCCCCAAGCTTGGTTTCAGCAAGCGCACGGGCGTGACGTTCGCTCATCGGCTCAATGGTAATGATGTTTCTAACGTCGACTATCGATCGAGCTGCGACCTCAGTTCTGGACGTCACCAGAATTCTTCCATTGGAGCATACCGGCAAGTAGTCAATGGGACGTTTACCGGAAGGTGCTCCAGTGCTGTCAGACGCCAATGGAGATCCGAGCAAGACCGCGGCATCATCCACATTGTCAAGTATGATGAGCCAATTTCGCTCTTGATCATCGCGTAACCAATTTGCGAAGAGTCGCAGAGTATCAGCGGCCGGATCATCACGTCCACACACTTTGAGGCAATCCAAAGCATCGCGGACGCTCTGTTCAAATCGTGCTGCGCTGCTTGCGTGTACCCAGATGACCCACCATTCTGGTGCTTGCTCCCTGAGGCGGTAGGAGCATTCGATGGCGAGTTGAGATTTCCTTCAGTCTTGTAAGTAAATATAAGGTATTTTGTTCATCGCTTTTGCTCACCCTAAGCCGCCGAATCCAACGAGCGCCACTCGTGCCGCAGGAGTAGAGAGCTGTTTGTGAATTTCGTCCTCGAGAGGATGTCGATCAACGTAGTCCGGGTCCCGACGGAAAGGGACTGTGGACAACGGGCTTGGTGGAGGTGGGGTGGGGGTTGCTGACGAGAGGTATAGGTAGTTAGCTACCGTAGATCAGCTGGTATGGATTCGTCGAACCTTGTGAGAGATTGGAAACGTGTCCGTTGTGGACACGCGCATGATCGCTAATGGTAAGACCCTGGTAAAGGGTTTCGATCGGTAGGTGTTGCAGAGACATGCCAACATGCGACACTGCTAAGTGACCGGCCTCGGATCCTTACATATGCCGACTTGGAGGTTGTGTTAAGGCTTATTCATCCATGAACGACCGCAGGGTTGACACCGCGATGCTGAAATGTTGAGGTGTCGGTTGACCACTAGCTGCCTGCTCGTGCAAGGCTGAGATGCTTATAGAGGAAGGGCTACAGCGAAGCCGTGACGTCCGGCAAGGACCGATATCTTGCCGACGAATATTGAAACCGAGTAGGTCGTCCAAGTCCTTAAGATGCTGATCAAAGTGAATATAGAGACAAGACAAAACATGTGTGTCGTTCAAAGTCTGACAAGGCAGCGCGCGGATGTATGTGGTGCATCTTGGTATTCGTCGATTGGTTCGCATGTTTCGCATCTTGTGTAACGTAACTATATGGAGTACCGTCGTTGGGCAGCAGCCTCTTCATTTCTAGATCGTAACCTATAGCCAAATTCAACCAACTACCTATGCTTCGAACGATTCTTCCCTTAGGATCTGTGTTAATGTAGACTGATGTCGTTGACTTCCTAAGAACACAATCGACCCATAGAAAGCACCTTCAAAAGCTCCATCCTTCATGCTTGTGAGAAGGTATGGTGGATACCTTGTTCGGTAGGTGGACGTGCTTTTCTATAACGCTGCCGATGAAAGTGGAGTATCGCTGTTGGTCGTGTGGCAAGCTAATAGGTTCCTAATAACCGTAGCCCCCCCAAATACTCCGCAGCTAATAGGACCTCGTGAGAGCATCACTTCTGTCGTGTGGCAAGCTGGATTTGGCGAATGCCACATCTCTCGTGGCCCAGATACCACCGTCATCCCAAACCATGAGAAGACCATCAGAGGACCGAATGAAACGTCGATGCTGCCGAAGCAGTCTGAACCAAAAAGCGATGTTCAATAACCCGTGCCAAACTAGCTTACGGTACGGTAGAATATCTATAAGTGAGAAGGTGCTGTTCAAACTCCCAATTCCCATCACCGAACCCCATCCAACCCAACTCCTTCAACCTCTCACCACCCCAATCTCCTCTCCCCCCTCTTCCTCGCACAATTCACCCTCCTCTTAACCAACCACCCCCTAGCCGCCTTCTGAAAAACCCCAACGTCACCCTCCAACCTCCGCACCCTCTCACTCACGACCTCCCTCCACCTCCTCTGCACCAAAACCACGGCACTCTCAAACCTCTCCCTCTCCCTCACAGCATCCGCACACCCCTTCGCCATCCTCATGAGCTTCACGCGCTGCTTCAACACCCGCCTGCCGAGAACGGCGCGCCAGGCGCGTTGCAGCGCGCATGCGGCGACGTGACGAAGGGAGAGAGGCAGGAGGCGCGAGGCGAGGAAGGCGAGGTTCGCGAGCGTGGTGTGGCGGGTGGGAATGGTGGAGGTGGTGGAGGTGAGTTGGGCCGTGAAAGAGGCGCTGCAGCCTAGGGTGCGGAGGTGGGTTGCTGTGTTGTCTTTGTCTTTGTTTTTGTTGGCGGTGAGGGAGGAGCGGGAAGGCGCGTTGGTAGTGTTGAGAAAGTCTGCGAAGGAGGAGACGATCGCGGCGTACGGAGTGCCGTCGGCGAAGGACGTGGTGAGGTTGGAGATTTGAATTCCTTTCGGCGCGCAGTAGGCGGCAGCCCATTTTTGGAGAAGGAGGTCTGTGGGAGATGAGTTGAGGTCGTCCGCGTCTTGATCCATGCGGGCGATGTCGTCGATCAACGCTTTCCTGTCTAGCAAGACGTCAAGACCAATCGAACTGACGAGCGACCAGAGGAGGTTCAGCGTGTTTTCCCGGTGGCCGTTGACGATGCTTTCGGCGGTGATATTCTCTGCGATGGCGTTTGCTGTTCGAGGGTGGCTGGCGAGGGCTTGGAGTGCGATGTCGACGTTGAACATCTTCTGAGCGTGGCCGAGACAGGGCATCTTCAAATGCTGGACCAGGATTCTGCTCTGCTGAGATCCGTCGTCGCCGTACAAGGCGCTTTCGAGGACGGTAGCGTCGGGCATGACGATCGTGACAGTGTCTTCTGTCGCGCCTTGGTGTTCCCAGACTTCCGATGGGGTGCGGTAAAGCAACAGCTCAACAAGCTTAGTGAGCATAATGCCATCGCGCAAGTCTACCGCAAGATTGTCGATATGATATACAACCTCGTCCAGTGGATCTTGCACGTACGAGACAGTGAAGTCCATGTGCCTCATCACCCGACCAAAGTCGCCGATCGAAGGAATGAGAATTGTCGCCAGTGCGTTGAGAACTGAAGTGGAAGACTTGTGCGCCGACTTGACTTTGAAGAGGCGTTGCGGTTGCTCGGTAGATGTTGCATGTTGATCCAGTAGCCAGATAAGCATCAGGCTGCGCAAGACCGTCTTGTTTCTGCGCTGGATGGAAATATCGTCGCCTGCTGAATGACCAACTTCGAGATCATCCACAGTCACGAAGAACGTTTCGAGGAACCCAATCATAGATCTCCTCGACTGCTTCGGATCGATCGTTTTTGCTGAAGGCTCCACGCTCGGAGACAATCCAGACTCCGCCGAGGGCATCTGTCGCCCAACAACAACCTCAGCAGCCGCACAAAGGGCTTCCATCTTATACGAGTCCATCCAAAGCTGAACGAAGCGTCTCCGCAGCCCTAAATCCTGCGTAAGATCAGGCGCGTGAGGCATGTCCTTCGGCTTGCTGAGAGCACCGTAGCACAGCGAAGCTTGCAGACGCTTGTGCAGCATTGCGACTTCGGATCGGTTGTAGAGCTCCAGCAGAACTTCTCGCGTAGATTTCTGATCTGCGGAGCAATCGAAGGGGTTTGGTTCTGCGCTTGCGAAGATCTGGTTGATCACTTCGGTGAGAGCGATTTCTTGCTGGTTGAGCCAGCTGTCTTCGTACAGGTCTGGTCGGGAGACGTCCTCGTTCAGGACGGGGTAGCGCTGGAGTTTCGCTTTCGATGCGTCGGTGGCTGAGACGAAATTCGCACTGACTTTCCATGGCTTTGGAGGGAGAGGTTTCTTTGTGTAGGAAGGTGAGTCTTTGGCGCGTTTTTCGATGGAAGTCCTTGGCTTGGTAGTTCGTGGAGCATCTCTACTCTCTGTTTGGCGCGATTTGGAGGTTTTCGCTACAGCTGGTGCACGGAGACTTGGTTTTGCCCTTGTCATTGGCACAGCCTTCCTGCTCTGTACCGATTGTCGAGACTGACTTGCTGCAGTAGCTTCGAACGCCTTTGACCTCGAAACAACGGGCTTCTCGAAACCCTTGCTCTTTGCTGCGAGACCCCTTGCTCGAGGCTTCTCGTCAGCTTCAACCTTAGGAGGCGTGTTCTCCTTCCCACCACCCTCCCCAATCACATCCATAGCGGGCAAGTTCAAACTCCTAGCTTCTAGCTGCCCCAGAGGCGCGCGTCTCGGCGCCGCAGCGAGACTCAACCGTGGTTTCTTCGATGGCATCTTTTGCTGAGGTTCCTCCGGCGCGGGTGGACTTTGAGCAATGCAGTCGATCAGTGATTGCGGTTTGTACGCAGGCAATTGGAATGTATCGTCTAGTCGATTCGTCGTATTCGCACCAGGATGGATGGTCATAAGCGTCGTATCGTCGGATGGTACGTATATCGTGCGTCGTCTCGCGTCCTTGTCGTTCCCTGGCTTCTCGTCTCGTCCCAGCGATTCGCCGATCTGCCCTCTCACAGAAGCATCCGCAGTCGTGGCCACACCACTCCTCCCCTGCCCGATACTCCCCATCGGCACGCGCCTCGACGGTCTCTTCCCAAGCAGCACACCTCGCCTCGCAGGCGCAGGCTCCTCTCTTTTCTCAAACCGACTCATCTCCTCCCCTTCCACGACATCCTCAAAGACTTTCGTGCCAACATCCCTCCTGCCAGGCCGTCTGGGCCGCGCGTGCGCGAATTCGTGCTGGATCACGCGCGTGTATTCGATTTGGCTGGTGTCGTCTTGCTCTGCGAAGGATGGGAGTGCGGTTGTTTGAAAGCGTGAAGAGGGCGCTGGACAGGGTGTTGATATGGATGGGCGGGACATTGTTGTGTTTGTGTATACTGGCTAAAAGCAAGAAAGGCGAGGAAAAGCAAACGCTGAAGACAGTACGGTATGTCGAAAGATATGTGAGGTCAGGTCCAGTGTAGTGGGTGCGCCCGTTGTGGCGGGTTGCGGTACGGAAGGGAGGGCGCGGGCATGTTTCGACTTTGGGTTGTCTCGTTTGTTTGGTGATGGGCTGTGGCTTTTTAGGGTTGTTGTTGGGCGGCTTAGGGTTGTTGCTGTGGCCTCTGACATCAGAACTTGGAGCATCGATAAAGGATTCCCTTGTATAAGGTGGTACCTAGTAATGTGAACAAATTTCAAGAAATGTATATTGTAATATTGGATGCTGAACATATCTCAGGGCGGCCTTATAGGCGCATCGATCTGCGTCCGGCTGTACGTGACGCTCAGCTTCCCATCCTTCTCCATCTGCTTCTTGCGCTTCGCAGCTGAAATGCCAGCACGATCGGTCATGGGTGCTGCGTTCATGATATTGTCAAACTCGTCGTCTTCGCCATCACCGATCTCCGATCCAGATTCCGCATCGGAGTCTTCAGGCATACCAGCGGGTCCAGCGCGCTGGATTTGCTCTGGCACTTTGTCTTCGTCGTCGGCTTTCTTGGGGTTGGTGAATGGCTTCGATGCGAGCACGCGACGGCGCAGCTCGGCCATCTCTTCTTCGTCGTCTGAGGGTGGGAGCGCGAAAGGGTCGCGGTCCTCCTCCTCTTCGTCGTTCAGGTCACCAGGCTTGGGTTGCTCGCCAGGCTTTGGCCCACCCAGTTGAATGCCGCCCAGACTGCTTGCATCGCTGTCGCCATCCTCGTCGTCACTGCCACCCTCCTCGCTGTCACTAGCAGCATTGAGATTGCGGTGGTTCATGTTTCCCATCGCCCAGATGTCATCTCCCATTGCCTCCCTCTCCGCGCGGTCCTCCTTGTACTCAGCCTCGATCTTCGCCAGCCATGCCTCCTCTGCCTTCTTGACTTCCTCTTCGTCCTTGCATGCTGCGTATCGCTTCAATGGCGCGTCGTTGATCTCCAAGAAGGACTCGCCGTAGGAAAAGGGTGCAAGAATACCTTCAGCCCACTCCGGGTGACCGCAGATGAAGAAGCAGGCGGCCAGCGCTTCAACACAGTTGAGACGCCACGGCTTGCCGTAGTTGGTAGGGTTCGCAGCGATCAGGTATGGCAGCAGTCTCTGGTGGGGCCCTCCAATCTTGCCAAACGGCACCTCGTCAATCCTGTTCCAGCTCGCTTCCACCACCGAGGCACCGTACTGCTCGCAAATTTCTCTGTCCGCGGGGCTGATGATGCTCTTCGCTTTGGGAGACACGACGACGCCCTGGTGCTTTTGACCGACGTGCAGCTCACGCATCAGACCAAGGCGCATGAGCTTCTTGCCAGAGCATCGCTTCGCATCGCAGTGATTGAGATCCCATGCTGCCGCTTTGAATTCGGGGCGTTTCCCTCCGCCGAGACCACTCTGGCGTTCGGGGTGGGTGTGTTGAGCGAATGTCTGCTTGCCACCGTTGGCGCCTTTCTTGCCTTTGTTGCCAAAGTCCTTCTTGTGGCGGACCATGTTGGGTGGCGGGGTAGATGTGTGCAAAGAGGGGTGTTCCAGGTGGGGATGTTGATGAATTTGAAGAGGTTGAGTGTGAAACCAAGATGGAAATCAAGACCAAGATCCGATCCAGATGTGATTGTCAAGATGTTTGTTGCAGATGTGTGAAGAGCAAACACAGTCTCTCAAAGTGATGACTGAATCATCAAATTGATTGACTTTCAAGTAAATTTCGACGTCATGACCATCGCTCTCCTCGCTCGGGCTCTGTCCCTCCCTCCTCGCTTTTTGGTGGGGAGACTAGGGGACGAGGGCACTGTGCCAATCACCAGCTGGCGCCGAGCGTCGGTCGGCCTCCAACAAGCCGTCGTCAGGTAGCGAGCGGTAGCGGTAGTTCATAGGCAATCACACTACTACCATAAAGCTGGTCAGATCTCTCATACTAGGACTATACCACTCGCAGTCCTTCAATCAATGGCCTGGCGAATTGACTGATTCAACCATACTCGCCTCAGGAAGAACGTCCACCAACTACATCACATCATCCAACACAACACACCATGGAAGCGGCCTCAGCTCGCTATGCGGCAAGAGACCGCTTCGCATTTGCTCCCAACGAACCCGCCGCCACCCCTCTGCAGCGCTACATCCAGAACGCCTGCTCGCCCGAGAACTACGAGCCCAACCTCGCGCTATGCCTGGAGATCGCCGACCTGATCAACGCAAAGAAGGGCAGCGCCCCGCGCGAAGCCGCCGTCGCCATCGTTTCCTGGATCAACCACCGCAACCCCAACGTCAGCCTGCTGGCCTTGTCCCTGCTCGACATCTGCGTCAAGAACTGCGGCTACCCCTTCCACCTGCAAATCTCCACCAAGGACTTCCTCAACGAGCTCGTCAGGCGCTTCCCTGAGCGCCCGCCCATCCGCAACACCCGCGTGCAGAACAAGATCCTCGAACTGATCGAAGAATGGCGGCGCACAATCTGCGAGACGAGCAAGTACCGCGAGGACTTGGGCTTCATTCGCGACATGCACCGCCTGCTGCACCTCAAGGGCTACCAATTCCCGGAGATCAGGCGAGAGGATGCCGCCGTGCTGAACCCTTCGGACAATTTGAAGTCGGCTGAGGAAATGGAGTCGGAGGAAAGAGAGGCGCAGAGTGCCAAGTTGCAGGAGCTGATCAGACGGGGCACACCTCATGATCTGCAGGAGGCCAACAAGCTGATGAAGGTCATGGCTGGATACGACACGAGGAAGAAGACGGATTACCGGGCCAAGGCTGCTGAAGAGGTAGCCAAGATCCAGCAGAAGGCGAGGCTGCTGGAGGAAATGTTGCAAGGGTACAAGCCTGGAGACGAGATCAAGGAAGGAGATGTGTTCGAGGAGCTCGCCAATGCTCTGGCCAGCGCTCACCCCAAGATTCAGAAGATGTGCGAAGAGGAGAGTGATGACCACGAGGCTGTTGCCAAGTTGTTCGAGATCAACGACAGTATACACCGAACGATCGAGCGCTACAAGTTGGTCAAGAAGGGAGACTTGGACGCCGCAAATGCCATTCCTAAAGGAACTCTTGGTACCAGCGGTGCAGGTGTTCGGAAGGGCCCTGACAACGAACTTTCGCTTATCGACTTTGATGGCCCTGAAGAGCCATCATCATCAGCGACAGCCCAACAGAAAACGCCTGCTGCACCCGCGCCACCACCAAAGGCAGGGAACGCTTTGGAAGACGATCTCCTCGGATTGAACATGGGCGATGGCAACTTCGGCGAGGGAGGCGGCATTTCACTCGGCTCGCCTTCGAACGGCGCGGCGAAGGCACCAGCGATGGGCCATGCGGACATCATGGCACAATTCTCGCAACCCCAATCTCAGCAAGCTACTCCTCAGCCTTCCATGCCTTCCACATTCGCCAAGCCACCTCCACCACAAACTGCAAGCACCGATCTCTTCGGATCGCTTTCTGGACCCAGTTCGCACTCGGTAACACCTTCACCCCAACAGCAGCAACAGCAATTTCAAGCAGCGCAAAAGAAACCCGACCCCTTCGCCGCCCTCTCCAACTCCCGGTCCGGAAGTCCCTTCCAATTCCAATCCCGCTCTTCTCCAGCACCCCCAGCAGCTGCACCCGCACCCTCAAGTTTCGACCTCCTCGGCGGCGGTCCTGCACCAGCGCCTGCACCCGCACCCGCGCCCGCCAGCAATGACGAAGAATGGACATTCAGCTCCGCCCTGCCGGACCAACCAACAGACCTGGTCGTCACCAACAGCGCCATCAAAACCACTTTCGCAGTGACCAGACCCAACAACTCCGAGCTCATCATCAACTCGCGCATCTCAAACTCCACCCCTCAGGCGATCGAAGATCTGACTTTCCAATTGGCCGTGACGAAGGTAAGTTCCAAACAAACCCTTCCCTTCTTTTCGTGACGGTTCAACAAAGCTAATTTGAAAATAATAAACAGGGCTACACCCTCCGCCTCGACCCGCAATCGGGCCGCAGCCTCTCCCCCATGCAGCAAAACGGCATCACGCAGTCGATCCGCGTGCAAGGCGTCGAGCCCGGCAAGGGCAATTCTGTGAAATTGCGCTGGAGAGCTTCCTATGCTGTTAGTGGCAAGGCGGTCAATGAGCAGGGGAGTATTGAAGGGTTGGGCGTTGCGTGATGTTTTTTTATGAGGGGATGGGGTTGGGGAGAGATGGGGAGAGATGGGGCATGTAGATGTAGTAGATGGAAATGGAGATGAGGATTCTGTGGGGGTTTTTTTTTTGTTAGAAGTTGAAGCAAGGAAGAAGAGGGAGTGAAATGAATGGGAAATCTGATGATGATCAATAAGCGTATTCGGTGAACATGATGTTGTTCTGATGAAAAGTTTCCCGGCTTTCCTTTTTTCTTTTCTTTTTTTTTTTTTT
>MSJI02000697.1:0-10043 GCA_001931905.2 Cladosporium sp. IMV 00045 | reverse complement strand
TTTTTTTCTCTCTTCCCCTCTCCCCTCTTTCTGATGCTCCCAAAGTTCTCTTGTGAGGGTTTGCCCTCCGTCTTTCCCCTCCCGTGAGGCTGATAATGATAGGAGGAAGAGTTCGTGAGAAGAACAGGCTTCCTCGGGTATCTGCCTAAATGTGACTGTGCCTGATTTTTGCCCAAATCGTAGATGAGATAACCCATCCTCGTCACACCCCATTGAAGGCGGTAAGAAGTATGGTAGAGGCAAGATGGAGCTCCAGTTTGGCAACCCTGAGGCGAAGTGACAAAGTCTGGCGTCTTGTCTTGAACTTGAAAGGATCTCATCGCTATATGTTGTTTTTTTTAGAAAGGAGAAGGGGAAATGGGAGGATGAACTCCCTTCTTCCTCACGAGGAGTTATTGCGTTCTTTTGACTCGGTTGAAGGATGCATACCTAGGTGACAGCTAGCTCGAGGATCAGAAAAGATGGGCTTACATTGTTGGCCATGCACCTACTTCTGTCATGCGTACCAATTCCGGTTCATATGGGAAAGAGATGATGATCGTAGCGATTTCAAGGTCTGGGCTTTGGACGGTCAATCACATGTATGAAAACAAGGTAAGGTGTATACATCTGTCTTGGAACCTCTGAGACTGATGAGAAGACAAGACTCATCAATGCGAATGTATATGTATGTATACGTAGCACCCAGACTTCACAACCTCATCCCTTTCCATCCCATCCAAATCCTACAATCTCACCCACCATCCCCATAGCTCCTCACCCGACTCCAATAAAACGCCCTATCGTTCCTCAGCTGGAACTCGCCCCAATCGTCCGTCAGCCGATTATAGCTCCAAAACCCCTTCCACGCGAGCTTGTTATTCCGCGCGCTCTTGCCCGCGTGCGTCAATCCCAACTGCAGTTTGTAAATGTACCGCGGCACCACGCCCTGCGTCTCGATGTGCACGTCGCCTTCTTCCTCTTCCTCCTCTTCTTCCTGCTCTTCTTCAAGCGAAGACGACTTCGAAGCCGCAGGTCCACTCAGCCTCCACCTCCCCCTCAACGCATCCTTCATCACCGCCCCCGGCAGCGTCGCCGGCGGCGGGCTGAGCGCATTCTCCCGGCTCAAATGGTGCACGACATCCCCCGGTTCCGACGTGGTGAGAAGGCTGATCGCCGTCCCGTCCCGGAAGAAGCGCAGGTACCGGAAGTACGTCACGACGTGCACGGGCGCGCTCCAGGTTAGTGTGTTGCTCGCGGCGGCGCCGGCGCGCACGTAGTTCACTGTGCTGATGTAGCAGCCGTTGAAGCGCAGGCGGGGCCGGGAGCGGAACATTTGCCGGTAGGAGGAGGCATAAGTCGAATGGAGAAGGTGGTGCGTGTGGCTGTCGAGAGCGGAGGGGGTGGGGGTGGTTGAGGCTTCTTCTTCATCAGAGGTGTAAGAGCCCAGATAGCGGCCTGGGGATTCTTCCTCGTCGACCAAAGGGTTGCCTTCAATATCCGTGGCGAAATCGTAACGCATGGCGCCGAAACCGACTTCATTCCCCAGCGCCACGCGCTTCCAGATGCTGTCTTCCGTGAGCACGAGGTAGGCCATGCGTTTGCAGACTTGGGCCATGCGGGCGAACGAGGCGACGTCCGCGACTGCCAGTTCGAGGAGGATGTGCGAGAGGATTTCTTCCGGGATCTCGCCTAGCGGGCAGGGTGCTTGCGGTGAGAGCTCGGTTGGTGGGGGCGCCGGGTCGATGTGCATTTGGGAGAAGGATTGGATGAGTTGTTTGAGGGTTGAGGGGAGGGTGGGGGTGGGTTTTGTTTGAGAAGTCGAGGAAGATGTTGATGTTGTTGCTGTTGCTGGGTGGGGCTTTTTGTCTTGATGGGAATGGTGGGCGGGATTTGGGACGGTTGGTCTTGCGTTGGATGGGTTGGGATGAGGCTGGTGGTGGTGCTGGGTTGATGATTGCTTGTTTTTGGCGAACATGGATGGAGGGAAGTGTTTGTTCTTGTAGTGTTGTTGCACACCATCGTCGAGCTGCGACTTACCTCAGCATAATGATCATCACGTATATGAAGGAAAGAAAGAAAGAAAGAAATGAATGAATGAATGAATGAATGGATGGATGTCAGGTAGAGGGAGACCAACTTTGAAGGCTGTCCTGTAGTGCTTAATACTATCTCCCAGTTGACCGTGAGTCTCTTTCTCGACGGCTTTTTCATAATGCTCCAATGCCGAATTGGGTTCTTGGGTGGCGCGGGCTCTCTCGTGGTTTTGGGCTTCGGAAGTGCCCAATCTCAGAGCATCCTCTTTGTCTGGGAGATCGTGATATGCCTGGGGGGCAACATCATCATCGTCATCGTCGTCGACATGTTGAGGTTTACTGCTGTGGGTGGATGGACCAGCAGTCGGTTGGCGAGGAGGTGCAACGTTCTTCCTTGGATGTTGTTGCTTGGATCTTTCAGGTGATGTTGGCTGGCCGGGAAGTTTATCATTCTGCGATGGCTGTCCAGGTTGCTTATTATTGCGCGATTGCACCTCTTCGCGCCACCTCCGGCGGAAGGCCTCCAGTTCAGCCTCGTTCTCAGGCGCCGGGTTTGTGGAGTCTGATGACATTCTTGTAGGTAGAGAAGAAAACAAATCAGGTGGCGAGTCTGTACAAAAGTGATCAAACAAATCTACAAGGAGGAAGTGAATGAAGTGAAGTCTGTTTGGGAAAGAGCTAGCTGAGCTGATGAGATGACGGCATCAGACGGCCGGCAAGACGCAAAGAGACACCGATGTACAAGGCACTTGGAAGGCAAGTCTGGTCTGCGGTGAGATACAACCCAAGTCTAACCACGGTGGACCAAAGAAATGCGGATCTGATAAACCGATGGATGGGGCACTCCCGACATTCGGTGATTGGATATGTGGATCATTGTCATTGATGAATTGATCAGTCCTTATCTTCCGATCGCGGAGAAAGATGCGCTAAACGGGCGACTTTTACTCAATCCGACAGTGCTAAGAGAAGGGAAGAGAGGGAAAAGTGACGCTAACCACCCTCCCTCTCTTTGATGGCCCGCGTCTAGCCAGCCGGGCAGAGAGCAAGCATCACCATTTGTTAGCAACATCTCTCATATCTTTCTTTTGCCTCATCCCCCATCCTCACCACCACATTCCCTTTTCCGCAACACTCTCGCATCCAACACCTTCAAGCACACCAACCTCATCACACACACCACCCACCGCGCATTCTCTCATCCACTTTGCGACTGGACTCGCTTAAAAATACCTCCCCGCCTTGATTGGCGCGGAACTTCAGAAGGAGGAAGAGGACGACGGCAAGAGCATTAAGGACTGTACACAGACAAGACGACATGGCTTCACTACACACACAAGGCCAAAGGCACGACAGAATACTCCCTCCGGCCGGCAACGGTGCTCTCGACATGCCCGCCGAGCCCAATCTCATCGGCAAACCCGTCGAGGTTTCCACCTCCATCACCCAAAAGATGCTCTCCGCCACCACCGGCTCCCTCATGACTTCGTTACTGGGTATGCTTGCTCCTTTCCCTTTGTTGATCTTCTCTCTTTGCTCTCACATGAACACCAGCTAACACTCAACCCTCCCAGTCACCCCTCTCGATGTCGTCCGCGTCCGCCTCCAAGCCCAACAGAGTCCGTCTCCCTCCTTCCGCCTGCCATCCTTCATCCAACTCCCTCCCGACCTCGGAGTCAGCGCCTGCTGTCGCGAAGTCTTCTGGGTGCAAAACCAATCCCAATTCTGTGTTGCGGCTCCCACATCCTCTTCCACTTCATCCGCTGCTCTACACCCCGCCGTGTCCGCGGCTGCCTCTGACTGTGCGGCAGAAGAGACCCAGCGCCGCACCATAAACTCCACCCTGGACGGCCTTCGCAAGATCGCCCGCAATGAGGGCATCTTCACTCTCTGGCGAGGTCTCAGCCCGACTCTCATGATGGCCGTGCCATCCAACGTCATCTACTTCGCCGGCTACGACTGGCTCCGCACCAGTCCCCGAAGTCCCATGAAAGACAGGGTCAGCGACAACTACGCTCCCCTCGCCGCCGGCTCCGTCGCCCGCGTCATCGCCGCAATCGCCGTCAGCCCCATCGAAATGCTCCGCACGCGCATGCAAGCCTCGCAATCGACAGAAAAGGGCATCATGCGCGCCACCATGATCGGCATGCGCGACATCGTCTCCGCAGAAGGCTACTCGTCCCTCTGGCGCGGCCTCAGCCTGACCCTCTGGCGCGACGTCCCCTTCTCCGCTTTCTACTGGTGGGGCTATGAATACGGCCGCGAGCGCCTTCACCAAGCCCGCGAGCGCTCCGACACCCCGGACCCCATCCTCGGCCGCCCGCGCAGCCGCAGCGAACTCTCCCACACCACGGTCCTTGCCGACTCATTCATCGCGGGCGCAGCTTCAGGCGGCATCGCGGCCTTCTTTACCACGCCCTTCGACGTCGGCAAGACGCGCCAGCAGACCGTTCTGCACGACACTTCCGCTCGCGCGAAGGAGCTGCCGGAGAACAGGACCATGCCCCGCTTCCTCTGGCACATTTACTGCAAGGAGGGCTTGTCTGGTCTCTTCCGCGGCTGGGCGGCGAGGTGCTTGAAAGTCGCTCCTGCTTGTGCGATCATGATCAGCAGTTATGAGGTGGGCAAGAAACTTGCTGGGACTGTTAATGAGAGGAGAGAGGGCGAGTGAGGGGCATTGAAGAAGTCTGACATTTAATGTTGGCGTTTTCCGACTGCGTTGGGGGCACGGTTTGGGAAAGTCCACTCGGCATCATCGCACTTCCTCCTGCATAGAGTGGGAGATTTGCATTTTCTTGGGTTCTCAAGAGCATGATTACAGGCAGAGGAGCATTTGGTTTTTTGTTTTTGCATCTGCATGCATATTCAAGCGATGGCGTTTTTCGCGATTGCGTATCTGGAGAAACAAGGCGGTTCTCTTTTTTACACCTTTTTGTTTATTGGTGGATATGGAGCGACGAGGGAAGAGACACGAGTCGGCAAAGGGATGGGTAAAGGCGATGGGGATTCTCCACACTTCTCGTTTTTTCTTTTTGATTTGTGTCGCGATTTTGGTTCGGAAGGGAGAGAAGAGGGGGAGGGTATTGAGAAGTGATGAGACGCAGAGATAGAGTTAGGGAGAGGAAAGAGAAGATACTTTACTCAGATCATCATAAATCAGGCCAAAAACATCCGGACAAGCAAATCATGGGCCTAGGTGTCCCAGTGAATTCCTAATCAGGTTCTTAACGGTAGGGATGTCTATATACTTATACTTAAAAAGGAAAAGAGACAGAAGAAAAGTAAAACGCTTCCTGAGATGTTTGTAATCAGTCTTTCCTTTGCTTCCATTCCCATTCTCCGATGAGAAATCTCCCCTACATCTTCGAAAGGCATTTCCTCTCCATTCCGCAGCCTCTCTATGTCCCTACCAGCCCCCTCTTTTGCTCCGTCTTGTTTTTCTTTCTAGGTATCTTCTCCGTCGTCTTCTTGTCCTTGCGGAACTCTCGGGAGGCGAACGGAGAAGCATGGAGAGATAGTGTCTGATTCGACTCGAAGAGAAGATAGGGGAAGTTAAGAGAAGGGCATATCATCCCTTTTGGCCCTTTTGCCTTGATTCTTCTTTCTTTTTTCCCGTTTGCTTCCTATCTCGTTCTTTGAAGTTTTTTTTACTGGAAGGATCAAACGTCACTCAACTCATGCGTAAAGCGAAGTTACATGCAAAGTGAAGGGAAATGAAGTGAGGCTATCGTAAAGGAAGGATGGGATGGCGGCATTTTCGCTGCCAAGAGACGGATGTAGAATATGGAATATACCTAGTCAGTTGGCCTTTTCTTATTTAACCTTACCTACACATACCTACTCGCCTACGCATCGCACCTTTGAAAAGGCGAGGAAGATGGCGAATTCGGTACGAATCGTGCGAGAAAGGAGGACAGAACGGGACAGCAGCATGCACAGGCAGCGAGCGTGTGCGTCACGGAGCGGAGCTGTGCTGGAGGGTCGAGTAAAGTGCCTTTTCTTTTTCTTTTTCTTTGTCTTCTCTTTCTCTTTGATTTTCCCCCTATATGTGCTTAGGGGCGTTAGGGAAGATACTGCTGTTCTCTGCTCGTCATTTCCAGAGTGTTCTTTCATCGAGGCTTTAAGTATGTTAACTTAAAGAATCACCTTCCCCATCGTATTTATTTTTGTGTGTCTAGATGAGAATCTTGAACAGACTGCGTTCCGCCTACCATTCTAGGGTGCTATTTCTCGAAAGATTCTCGTAAGTGGAGGAATGGTAAATGGATAATTCAGGTAGTTTGTTGTGGGTGAAACAGTAAGAATGAGAGAGAAGATGGAGGTGAAGTTTTCATCCCTTCATGACGTTTATCTATGCGACTGATGAGTTCGTGGCCGATGCGGACAAATGCTATGCAGACGGTGAGGTAGGTAGGTGGCTTTGTCGCCGGGCCTTCTCTTCGAATCCGTGGTCCGATGAAAGTATCTAGAATCCGAATTTGGATTTGATCACTAGAGGTGAAACAACATTAGCACATTTTCCTCTCAAGAGTAAAACTATTCTCAAAATGGAATTCCCCCAACATCAATAACAAGATCAATCAAGACTCACCACCAGTAACAGCGTTCTTCTTCTGCTTGTTCACAAACTTATTCACATCCCCCAACCAACTACTCGTGCTCTGCTCCAGACTGTCCATGCCGTCATTCACCACACTCAACTTCTCCGTCCGCTCTGCAAGCTGCTTCTGCATGTACGCCCAGTAGCCCTGGTCCTGCTCGTTGGAGAGCGCCGCCGCACTGCTCGATCCGCCGCCGCGCGCGGCTGTCCGTCGCTGCATTTCTTCCGCCTGCGCTTGCGCCATCATGCGTTTGCTTGGTGGTCGGTTGGGCCCGCCGATTAGCAGGTCGAGGTCCGAGGGTGTGATGAATTGCGTTCCTGTCACCCATTGCAGGTTGGAGATTGTGGGGCGAGGAGGGATGAGGGCTTCAGGGTTGAAGAGGCGGGTGTCGGGTGGATTGGAGAGGGGTTTGCCTGCACCGAAGATGGAGAGGACGGCCAGCTCGGAGGGACCGGTGAAGGCTATGATGTGGCCTGTGGGGGTTATGCGGGCTTCGCTGAAGCGGCGGACGTCGAGAGTGTTGGAGAGGGGGATGGGAGGGGCAAGCTCTTTCAGGGCGGGTAGGGAGTAGACGCGTGCGAAGCCGTCGCCGGTGAGGGTGAGGAGCGCTTGTCCTTGGTCGTGGTATCTGATTAGGCCGGCGGCGTCGCAGAAGAACGAGTCGAAGGACTTGTGCGCGCCTTTGGAGGTTGCCGGGCGGGCGATGTGGACGACTGTTGGGGCGACGACGATGATGGCACCGTTTGTGCGGACTCCACTGCGGAGGCTGCTCATTGCGGTCTGAGTTGCTACAGCAGATCGCCCTGTCTCGGCGTTGATCGGGAAGATGTGGTTGATTCTGCTGTCCAGGCTGACAGAGCCGGCAAACTCGGCAGAGTAGCGACCACTAGGGTCAGGAATGATCTTGAAAGTTCCTACATGGCCTTGATGCGTCCCGACGTGTAGAAGTATGCTGCTCCATTCTTCGTGCTCGAGTGTCATGACGCTGAATTCTAGGCTCGTTGCGAAGTCGGGTTGAGGAGCTTCATTGCTTGGTCCCCTGCGGAAAGTGCCACGTTTCTCTCCACGCTGGAAGTCGGTCACGTTGCAAGTATGAATGACAGCAGGGCCACGGAGGTCGATGATGGAGACTGTGCCATCTTCGAAACCTGCTGCAGCAAAACCCACCTCGCTCATCTTCACAGCTGTTACCGCACCAGCTTGTTGGTCCAGCAGAGTGAAGGGCAAGAGACCTTCCGTCAATGCAGGCTCGACGCGTTCGGTAACGTTCGTCAACGCACGAGGGGTGTTCTTAGGACGCGATGGCGGTTCTCGACCTGCGTTTCTGTTGCGTCCCCACCTGAAGATTACTACCTCACCACTTCGCAGACCGACTGCTAACTCGCCACTTGCACCAGCCAAGGATGTTTGCGTAATGTCAATGCCGTCAAATCGTCCGACAGCACGGGCGACATCAACTTGCAGGACTTTCTCGTTCTCGATCTCATCCCCGTTGCCAATGTCCCACAGCCTGACTGCACCGTCAGCGTGGACGGTTTGTACGATGTTGCGAGTGTCGAGACGTCTGAAAGTACTGGTTCCTTCGACTCCACCGCGTAACATTGGTGGTCCTTGCTGTCTGCTCTCAGTCATGCCCAGCCAGCGGGTTCGGTCCATAGTTGCAACATTGACTTTCTTGATGTAAGGATGGACGAATGTTAAAGATGGGTGGAGCTGGTTGGTTGGGCTGATGAACATGCCTGATGGGAAGCTCAGGGTCAGGAGCTCACCAGAGGCAAGCAACGCAATGATGGCAATAGGGTCATGTGCGCCGCCGTAATGGGGCGTTGTGCGTGGGATAAGGCAAAAGTCTATGACTTCGGCACCAGGTGGCGTGGGGAGAATACGTTGCCTCTTGGGGTCTCTCAAGTGGCCGGAAAGAGCATCCCATGAGCTTGTGTTGTACACTGGCGTTCGCCCAAACTCAAGGAAACAGAGGCCCTTGGTAGGCGTGTCTGTCGACGCTCCACCAGCGACTAGAAGACCGGTATCATCCGGGTCGTGTCCAGCCGCGCACCATGCTATCTTGGAAATCGATTCTTTAATCGTAGAAGTCCCCATCATGGTCGATTCGAACGTCGGAGCCGGGCCGGGTGCTGTAACGTCAGTATCCGTTCGTGTTCTAGCTTGCAGCATACGACCGTCCTTGTTGACATCCCAGAATACGAGAGATGAATCGTCATAGCCAGTCATTACGAACGTGCCGGTAGGATGCCAAGTGGCTTGTGTGAGTTTGGGTCTGCGTGCCATTTTTTTCTGGCTCATGTCGCCAGTTCCTCCTGGAGCTCCCGGCGGTACCTCGTAAGAATAGAACTTGAGAGCCTTGGCCAGTTTGAAACTGTAGATAGCCGCGCCGTGTGTGTAGCCGATGAGCAAAGTGCCCACATCTCGCGGGTGCAGTTGAAGGCTGACGATCGGAGCTGCCCTTGCACTAGGATCCATTTGGGACCACAGATTCGTGATTTTGAAAGGAGCTAGATTCTCACGGTCTAGGTCGTAGGCAAGCACTTCGCCGGTTGCCATACCGATGAAGGCATAGTCGAGTGTTGGATCGGTGCACAAGGAGGTCACGGTTCCATACGGCGAATGACTGTTGAGCAGCTTCTTCTCTGGAATGGAGAAGAGAGATATCTCATGTCTACTGTCCAGACACACAAGCTTCTCGGAGCAGAACTGGAGGCTCGTCACTGCTGCAGCTCGAGCAGGTATCTCCAGTGTGATCTGGATCCGACCGCGACCGAAGATGTAAATCTGACCTGGTCCGAATTGGCTGTTCCGGGTGCCGACGGCAAGCAAGGACTGCACAGGATCGTATGCAAGCGCAGAGACTTGTGAATTGACACCGTAGCGGACCAGGTCATCGACGTCAAACAGGTGTGGATCAAGGCCAGCAGAGAGGTCGTTGGCAATGCCGGCCTGTTTGCCTCGTATAAGGTGAGCCATGTCTAGGATTCAGCCTTCAGCCCTACGAGCCGTGTCGCCTTGAGATTGAGCGTAGTGAATCCAGGGCGGGCGGAATATGAGTGATTCGGAGACGATGCAGCCAATCTTCAAGGTTGCCAGAACCAGATCTTACAGTCCAGCTATAGTTCCAGTCAATCTCAAGCAGCCGCAGTGAGAGACTGCCTGTGTTAGTTGCCTACATGTACCGAGACTGGTATTGTTCGGATGGCCAACGCATCACCCTCTCCACGCTCGGCTTCTACTTGGCGTGAGGTCAATGATGGCCTGAGGCAATACTGAATGCCTGAGCACGTGCAGCACTTTAACACGGAAGTCGCGTTTGGCGTTTGGGGCGCGTCGAGGCGGGCGCTTTTGAGTGGAAAACAACTGCCAGCCAGAGCGTAGCAGCTCCCTCCCCGTCCCACCGCCTTCTTGCTGTATCTTT
>MSJI02000696.1:0-37623 GCA_001931905.2 Cladosporium sp. IMV 00045 | reverse complement strand
GAAAGGTATCTCTAAACTCTAGCGGGCCTTATCGAATCTTACTACTTATTTAGTAGTACGTATCTACGGTTATAGGGGTCTCCGCGCTACGGTCGGTCCGGACGATTCGTAGGATAATCTTCTTAGTTATAATAGTACTAATATACTAGCTAAGAATAGAGATAGCCGTTCGTCCTAAGATACTAACGTAGTACTAGACGATAAAGCGGGAGTAAATATCGATAGTAGTATAGATCTAAATTCCCTAATACTCGAGCTTATAGTAGGTATCGAGAGACTAAGTATTATTAGGCCCTATTAGGATAACCTAGCCTCGATACTAAAAGACTCTCGCTCTACGCTACTCTAGACCTATAGGGTTAAGTTCTCTAAGGATGCGATATATACGGTTTCTAGAAGTAGTTAGTATAAAGCGTTTATAAAACCGTAGCCGTTAAACCGTAGCCGGTAGCCTCTATTTAGAATAAATTACCTACCTTCTAACTATATTATACTTTAAACGTATAAAGGTATAAAGGTTCCTAGCTTTAAAGCTACTAATATTATTAGTATCGAGTTCTTTACTAAGTAACTCGTAGAGCTACGTATCCGCTACTTTAAAGTTACCGCGTTTAATACGCTTTTTTAGGCCTATACGCTTTCGTATACGTGCTAGCCTACGTGCGTTAGTCTTAAAGCCGTCTAGTACTAAGATAGCTACGGTCTCGGCATCTATAAGGCGAAGATTAGAGTATACGTTTAAGATAATAGCGCGAAGTTATAGCGAGTCCTTAATAAAAAGGCGAGACGATAGTCCTATCTCTTTTATCTTACGTTTAAACGTTCGAACGGTAAGAGGTATACCGGTAGCCTCTTCGATATAAATACGTATCTAATTATAGGTCTAACTAACGGCTTACTAATCGCGTATCTAATCTACCTACGCGTCGAGATAAATACGTAGGCGGCCTACGTACCTTTTTTAGTATTCTTCTATTACGTAAACGAGGTATTATATGTTCTTAGGGGCTATTACTATTAAAAACAATAGAATATAGTGTGTTTTAATATAAATAAGCCTAAATTTAGATTTTAGTACTATAGTAAAAATTAGGAAATCTATAATTTTAGTACTTTTATATATATAGCCGACCCTTTAGTTATAGTCGACCTAGCTTACTTATTAGGCGATTAGTATAGGTAATACCGTGTGTCGATAACTACTACCGTTAGGCTAATAAAGATCTCCGATTAGTTTTCATTCTATTACTAATACCTTAACGCGGTATAATAGATAGAGATACCTAGCGATACTAGACGGGTCGTGCTTTTAATAAGAGGTTTAGTATGAAATAGGGTTAAACGAAAACGTGCTAGTTATGTAATATATATATACCCTATAATAACCGCGAAAGGATGTAAGACGTTCTTAACTATTAACCGATAATAGTATAAACGGATTTATCTAAGTTTCTACTCGCCTACGAAGAGTTAGCCTCGGTCGAGTTGCTTATTAATCGGAGTTTAAGATGTTTTGTCTTCGGAGGCACCGGATAGACGGACGGTATACGGAAGTAGTAAGGATTCGGCGAGGTTAGTATACCGGATTTAGAATATAGTACGAGCTAAGACAAGAATTATGGAAAGGCTTTTAATAGAGGGAAAAATTGAGAACGTTCTTTCCACGGTAATGTATAAATGCGTTACATGGTTGGTATAGTGATATCTTAAAGAAGGTATCTCCTTCCTCCCAAGCAAGCTCGGACACCAACACCTCCCAACTCTCCCACGTCCCAGGGTCCGCTTCTCGCCAACAACCACATCCCCACCTCCACAATCGGCCGGGTGCGCTGCCGCAGCTTGGCTTGTGGCTCCGGTCTTGCTGACATAAGAGTTGGAGACTTGACCTCGCCGCGGTTGGTCTTTGGTAACGCATCAGTAAGTTGACACGCTGCTCCCACCATGTTTGCGCCGGCCGTCGGCGGTAGGGCCATACCAGCCAATACTGATCTGCCTATTGCATGCAGGCTCATATCCGGCAACGTCGCCTCTGCTACTGTCCATCGACTCATTGCGCATCCATCTTAACCGCCAGTGATCCCGGCTCTGTCCACACCGCGTTCGCCTTTGTCCGTTGGCTATATATCGTGCGCGCGCATCGGCTTGCTGCAGATTGATCGATTACAAAGAGGAGGATCAGCACATTGCAACGAGTAGCCGCTGACGTGAAGTCGCGCTGGGCGAGAACACCCATCGATCATCTCTAGCGCGCAGTACTGCACACCGCAAGGCGATCTATCTTGGACACGATGCAACACACTACTGCCGCTGCTCAGGTAAGCTCAGATACCCGGCATATGTGCCCCGGATGCCGAGATGGCGACTTCGCTCTTGCGCGCAGAAAAAGTACGCGCCTCGCTGTAGCTCCCGCTGACCTAATGCCGTATTTAGGAGCCGTCTCAAGACGTCGACATGGCAGACTACAGTCAGTGACCCAGCGCGTAGCTGCACGCCTTGCGTAACGTAATCCACATGCTGACTTTACATCTGTGTCAAGACCAAAAGGTCAAAGAAATAAGAGATCGCTTCTTTGGCCAAAGACCGGCAGAGACACCATCGCAGTCATATCCGCCTCAACCACCAGCTCCAACAAACGCTTCCGAGCAGCAACATCAGACTTCCGGCTCTGCCAGTCCGCACGGGACTCTGGACTCAAGCGTCACAGGCTCCCAACAAAGCTCGTACGGAAACATGTCTAACGACAATGCCGGCGAAGATAGTCTGAGCGCGGAAGCGCGGAAAAGCAAACGAGAATTGTCGACTAGCAAGCGTGCTGCACAAAATCGGGCGGCACAGGTATGTGAAGCTATGAAACCGTGATATCTTTGATCAATGGCTAATTTATACACAGCGGGCATTCCGTCAAAGAAAGGAAGGTTACATCAGGGAGCTCGAGGAGAAAGTCAAGCAATTCGAGTCCATGGAAAACGACTTCCGCAGCCTGCAGGAAGAAAACCACCAACTGCGCGAGTATATTCTCAACCTGCAGTCAGAGCTTCTGAAGAGCAACAAAGAGACCTCGTCATCACCACCTCCATCCCGAAAGCGACTTGCACATCGTGAAAGCGCTATTTCCGACAAAGATCATGGCCAAGGAACTCAACGACATGGCGCGCAATTCCCACCTGTATCAGGCGCGCTGAGCACGTCGCAGCGGGAAGCACCTGCAGAGGCCGGGACTTGGAGCGACCACATTGATGCCCTGCGTCAGCGATATTCATCATATGGCTTACCAGCTGATTACTCAGCAATGCGCTCATCTGCAGACGGTGAAAACGCACGTGCTACAGATGGCAACCCGCCGAATGCGCAAGGGTAGACTTACATTGTCGGTGTCTGCGAAACAACGCCCGATGGGCAGAGCTATGCGCTTACAACTGCTCGCGAGAGTTGACTGCTTCATTTTTGGTTTTTGATTTTCTCTTGTTGACTTCATTGGAATCATCGAATTCCTAAAGAGGGTCCGGAAGGGTGTTATTATATTGGCTACGAAGATATGATGGATTAGGTGGACGTGCCACACGTTCAAGACCTGGCGACGAAGCAGGAAGACCTATGAAGAAGAATAGCAAGTGCACCCACTTCATGTATTTTGGCTCACTAGCCTTTGCTCACATTCAATCAGAGCCTTTCGCGCAATGCTTGTCTCATTTTTTCCAAGTCCCAGCATGCAGTCATCATAGGAAGGCGGCCTCAGCCGCTTTTGCTGTATGTGTCATCACAAGTGAACCAAACCTGAAGCGCATAATGGTCATCACGTGAAAGCTCTTGGCGCGCGGACCTTCTCCTTCATATTGTTGCTTCCAGAAATGTATTCACAACCGAAGTACTTGATCGCAACAACAGACAACATCAAATCCTCGATACTAGACTTCTCACCCATCCGTGCGATGTCAGCCGTTCGCCCGAAACTCCCACTTCGCAACACCTGAGCTCAAACGTCACGCCACCTCCTGATATTATGTCCTCGCAACAACCATCGGCTCCCGCTACCTCGAGCGCAACGGAAGAACTTAGCCGCTTCGGTCGCTACGTCGAATTTCGCACTCGCAACCTCAGACAGGCTGCCGCTGGTTACCTGGGAACGTCTGCTACCAGCACAGAGTCGACAACGAGCAACGATGAAGATAGCTCGAACGAGCCATTGTTCGTCAATGTCGAAGACCCCAATGACGGCTGGATCGGTCTCACAGAAGAAGCCGCCGACGTGCCCGAGGTTTGTATCCATCCTCTCGCTCCGATCGAGGTGTCTCCTTCAGCTAGCTAGCATACATCGCTAGACACTCTGTCGACGCCACATGCTAACAAGACTGAACCCGAAAAAGGATACGAGTCAGCAGATCTACCACGAACCAACACCACCACCTCCCGGACCGATTCAGCAAACGACTCTCGCCATACAACGCGCAGCGCTGCAAGCGCTCGGACTGACAGGAATGTACCTTGAACTCGCGTTGCGGCTCGTTGCCGAAGACGTTGGTTGGATGATGCACACGGCGAGTTTCGAGGATGCGATGCGGAGTCTGAGGCAGCGGTTCCCTCTGCTGGCCAGATTGGGAGAGAGTTATGGCAGGGGAGCTAGAGCGGAAACGGAGAGGAGGCTGTCGCAGGGTGCGCCTATGGTGGGTGAGCAGCGCGATGAGAGGATCGTGATGAGGGAGGCGATTGAGAGTGCTGATGGGGCTAGGGGGGAGATGCAGGAGGTGTCGTTGGATGATGGGGGAGATGGGGATGAGGAATGGGATGCGCTTTATGGCGAGACCTATGCCGTCGGAGGTCGCTGAGATCATCGTGAGACTGGCTGTGCCGTCTTGAGGAGGAAGCGAGCCAGTAAAGTAGGCGACGAAGCATTGATTCAAAATCCGAGATATGAGGGCTTGTTTGAAGAGGAGTTTGGTTGCTGGGTATATCTGTCTCGCTGAAAAAATAGAAGCAATTCCACCTCATCGCGCAGGCTTCCAATTCCTTCGTAGTCATCATATCATCATGTAAACAATCTTTGCCAAAAGGTAACTTGTAGGATGAAGCATCCCCCTTAAACACCAACACTCTTCTCCGCTTCAAACGCAGCGCCCTTCTCACCCTTATCCATATCAGGCAATGGAACGTGTGCGGGTTCGGGCTGGTTGAGCACATCATCTTTGCTCTTCTCACCTTGCGCATCGTTGCTACGATCCTTCTTGACGGCCTCGGCAATCTGCGCAGCAGCTCCGCCCACCTCGCCTTCATCTGAGTCCGTAGCTTCGAAATCAGATCCCTCGAAGTCTTCTCCTGTGGCTTGTTCGCCACCCTTCTCGTTTGCCTCATTCGCTTCGCGGTCGAGGCGGACTTGCTTGCCGCGTTTGTGGCAGTACCAGAAGACGAACATGAGGACTGTGGTATCGTTAGCTCTGTACATGTGAAGAACGACGGATTCAACTTACTGAAAACCGCAAGGCTCATGACCACATTTGTCGTGCTCACCAAGAACGGAAAGCGGACTTGGAGGAAATTAACAATGTTACGCAGAATGCTGGCGACCACTCCGTTCGAGCTGGTGAGGCTCTTGAGGCCGGGGATTCGCCTCTTCTTTTTATGTGAATCGGAGGGCTCGCTTGACTCGGTTGCTTGAGTGGCGCTCGCACCGGCACCTTTGTCGGCGGCAGCCATTCGAGCCTTCAGATCGTTGCCCGGCTTCTCACTCGCGGCAGCCATCAGTTCAGGGCCAAGTGTAGTCCCCAGCTTCGCCGGCAAGCTCTTCACCAGGGTTTGCACAAACGGCGGCATGCTGTTGAAGTGTTTTTCAAGCGTCGGACCAGCTTCCCTCATCAGCTTGTCCATGTCTTCATAGGCTGTGGGTCCGCCATTGAGCGTGTCCTTGAGCACCTGAGTGAAGCGATCGTAGTACTTCTGCG
The DNA here is from genome assembly GCA_001931905.2 of Cladosporium sp. IMV 00045. Taxonomy (NCBI): domain Eukaryota; kingdom Fungi; phylum Ascomycota; class Dothideomycetes; order Cladosporiales; family Cladosporiaceae; genus Cladosporium; species Cladosporium sp. IMV 00045. Next base: position 31,690 of record MSJI02000696.1, on the reverse strand, counting down.
ACTCGGCGGAGAAGCTGAAGACGCGATTGTTGATGTTGCTGAGGCTGAGGTTGTCGAGCAAGACCGAGACTTCTTTCTCTTGCTTTTCTTTCGTGGCCGCTTCGTCGATGCTGCCGTCTTCTCTGTATACGGGCTCGGCGCGGAAGTCTTTCCTATTGGCGAAGGTCCAGTTGCTGGGGACCGATGGTAGGGAGGACTTGGAGGGGATGTAGTTTGACGCGTACTGCGCCCAGGTGCGCGCTTGATCCATGGCATGAGTAGTCCTCGTTGTTGTCGGTTGGGAGTCCTGCGGTTCTTGTGTCTGTGCATCCTTGTCCTTTGTGGCAGACTTGTCGTCGGCAGCGCCTTCTTTTGACCAGGTCGCACTCTTGCTCAAGTTGGACAGGTACGAGGACCATGTTTGCTTGCCGCCGTCCTGTTGAGAGTCGCTGATATCGGAGGCTCGCATGGCTTGATCGTAGTCAAAACCCCTTGTGGCTGCCTCTGCCTCTTCTTGGCTTGGTAGATCGAAGGATTTCTTCTTGCCCTTCTTAGCCTTCGCCTCGGTGGATTCATCCGTAGGAGTCTCTTCTGGTGGATCTGGTAATGTCTCGTTCGCATCGCTTGCTTCTTCCTTTGGTGCTGGCGTTGCGGCGGCCTCGGATTTGACATGATCCGCTCCAGTAATTACCTCATCTGGCTGAGTCTCAGGCAGCGCGATCTGATCTGGACTCTTTGCGCCTTCTGCGCTCGCTTCGCCGGGTGGCAGCTCTTTTTCTTCACCATCATCTGTAATCTGGACGGGCTGAGCATTCTGTACAGATTCCTGCTCGGCAGCTTCTTGCGACGTGATCTTGGTCAAGAATTTCTCATCCGCATCGTTAAGCACTGGGTTCGTCGGATTGGTTTTCTCCAGGTCCTCGCGGTTCTTCTTCGCGCGTGCGAATGATGGTAGTGTGAAGTAGGACGACATGATGTATGTTGGTCGCTTAGAAAAGTCGTGGGCGCTAGAAACAGCGTAGAGAAAGAGAGTATCTTCTCCAGGCTACCATAAATGTACTACCGTGGGAACAAGATTATATTACGCTGAGGCGGCGCCCCCACCGTAATGGAGGGCAGCCATGCAATGAACGCGGTTCATGAGCTACGTCACCTCGCATGTTGTTTGGTTGTGGCTGTGAGAAAGATCGGCGTTTGGACTCGCTAGAAACTGGGCCAGACTTCACTCCATCAGACCTCACTTCAACTTTGCCACTGATCACGCTAATGTTGAAATGTGGTTTCAATACACTCAATGATCATTGCAGGCAAATGTTCAATTTCTTGTCATTTGTTCAATCAACTGATGGCGTTCACGTTGCAAGCGGCACATGAGGATGATGCTCGTGTTCAGTTATCGTTAGCACATGTCACCAAACGGAAACGATAATTTAGGAATTGCGCTCTCCGTGATCACACGTGTGATGATGTTGCTGTCGCAAGCCATTCCATTAGCTGTCACGATTGACTGGTACGGAGACAATCGCATGACCAAGATCGTCGCCGACAGAGCCGCAGTTCCCTCTTCAAGAAGGGGTTATCGTACACCCTTAGCCGCAAGTATCAACATCTCACTCTTCGCGATCATCTCGGGATCGGGCTCTGTCGGCTCATCAAATGGGTTGTAGCTGCCTTAGGGCGCCAATAATTACGTTACTCATCACATGCCCCGCCAGTGAGCGAACATAAATTGACATACCACGGTTGTTCTTTCCCTTTCCCTTGACACCAACAACCCATCTCTCCACCACACCACCCAACTTCAGTAGGACGCCGCGGAAGGCATTACCACCATCAAACACGACAGCTTCGCTCGACAGCGATACCGCGCAACATCATCACCATGCCGAGTTTCTCCCAGCCGCTGTCCTTCGTGGGCACCAAAAAGATCACGGGTACGCGCTCCCCTTCAGTGTTTCGCCTGTTGCTGGGTCCACACTTCACTACGTGGATTTCAGACTTCAAAGGCGCCACCAAAACTTTCAACATATCCAAGCTAATGATCTCCCATAGACAACCCTGACTTCTTCGGTGGTACCGAGATCGGCAACACTGGCGGCCCGCCCACGTTCAATGACAAGGTTTGTTCCGCATCTCAGATCGGCTTCACTTCACCGCCGCTGCTATACTCCCCACCAGATTACTGACCCCGCATTCTTTTTAGGAGAATAACGTGACCAGCGACTCCCACCGCCGTACTCGCTTCACGGACCAGAGCAACATCCGCGTTCTTGGTGGCAAGGCTGCCGGCCCAAAGCCCATCAAGGCCAACTACGACGATGACGACGCTCGCATCGTGGAGCTCAAGCAGCAAGGCTGGTCTGACGAGTATGTCGCCCGCAAGCTCGCCGAGGAGGGCCGCATTCGCTACGTGGGCCGCACTGTCGGTAGCCGCTGGCTGCGCATCCGGAAGGCTCTTGAGGCCAAGGAGGAGGAGATCCTCGAAGACAACTTGAGCGATTGGCACGAGGGCGAGGTAAGCTTCCACATGTTCTGCGATCTGAAAGCATTGCTAACAAGACCCAGGACGATCGTCTCGAGCAGGCCGTCAAAGAGATCGACGCGAAGATCGACAGTGAGATCGCAAAGCTCCGTGAGAAGAAATGGCTGCAGGTAGCTTCTCACGTTGCGGACCTCATCCAGAAGAAGAAGTACACCGCTAGACTCTGCCGCGAGCGTTACGACAGCCTGATGGACGGCACGGCTCTGAAGCCGATTGAGCTCGACTCCGACCAAGAAGGCCGCGCTGAGATGCGCATGAGCCGCATCGCCAACAACAATCGCCTTCGCAAGGAGGCAGCTGCGGCTGCGCATATCCAGGAGGAGCAGAAGAAGGCCGCACTTATCGCTAAGAAGGAAGCCCAGGCCTCCAACAAGGTCATCAAGATCACTCGTGCTCAGAAGAAGAAGATCGAAACGGAGAAGATCGCCAACATGAAGAAGGCGGCTCTCGCGCAGATCAAGGCCCAGAAGACTATCGTCGCCCAGTGGGCTTCTTACTACAAGGTCGAGTCGCTCTGGCTGTCCCGCAAGAAGAAGATCGAGACGAAGCTTCTGAACAAGATGCTCGGTCTTCCGGCCAGCTACCGCCGTTCTAGGGCCAACAATGCAGACGGCGAGGACGAGGACGAGGGCGAGATGACTGACCGCATCACCGATGAGGAGCTCGAGATGGAAGACGACAATGCATTCGCTGGGGCAGAGCTCGATGCCGAAGTCGACGACAACGCCGCCCAAGTGAACGGCAAGCACCGTCGTGCATCCAATTCTGGCAGCGACAAGTCTGCACCTCTCAAGAAAAGACTCCGCCACTCTTCAAGCTCGAAGTTCATGTCTCCCAAACACGTCGGTGTCGGCGAGGCCGAAGTCAACGACGAGACTCGCGCCAACCCTCGTTCCGTCATGACTCTCGCTGAGCTCGACACTGTTCTCGTCCGCCGTGATTTGCCCCGTTCGTCCAGCGACGAGTCTCAAGACCAGGTCGTCGCTCGTCTCCACATGGAAGACAAGATGGCCACGGTCTCCACTCTCACTGCTGTGCTCAAGGCCTCGGGTCTGGAGACCAAGGGCGACAAGCAGGCGAAGATCAATCGCCTCCAGGCGTACGATGTCTCGCGCTCCGTTGCGGGTGAACAGACTTGATTGGTAGGTTGTTTCATCAGGCTGACTGCCAGCTCAGCTCGGAAGGTAGGGAGGCAGACCTGAAGCAATCGAGTTCGGGAGGATCGGATTGTCTCTTTTTTTTTTTCTTTTGCTCTGATCATCTTTTTCTCTTTTCCCTTGCACGTCAACTACACTTGATTCACTGGCTCCCTAAAAGCGGAGGCCATGCTTTGAGCTCTTTGCCTATCTCGTTGGGTTTGATGCGATCTTGGATCACAGTGATCGAAGGGAGCAGTACCAACACACTGGGCTCAGGATTGGGATGCTTGCGGAAATGCAGTTGTTTTCTCGAAAGCTTGAGGCTGCTGCCCATCAACAATGACGATGGTACAAGCGTACGGAGTTTGTTCATGACGGGTAGCTTTAGCACTTACAAAATTCAACACTGATCGTTCTGCTTACTGCCTACTTCCACCTTATTGTGAGATATACGACGATTACAATTGAGGGGCGACAACATTGGCAACGACTAATGACATTCACGTTGCTAATGTAATTTTGAGATGTCCACAATGGCTCATCTATCCCACTTATATATCAAAAAAAGTCGATGAAATGAGAAGAGCCAAGGCTTGAACAAAAATGAATCATGTAAACAAGTAAACTCAAATGCGATTTGTTGTTCCGTGTACCAATTACCGTTTCCTGCAACATATACTCGAACCAAAGAAAGCGCGACTAGAAAGGAAATCCTCCATACACAACGATCCTCTTACAGCATGAAGAAAGCGGCCAAAGCACCAATGGCAACACCGGCAAAGCCAGTGCGGGCAACAGATGCGCTGCCCTCGTACGGAGCGATGGGGCTGTCAGTGGGACCAGGGACGTAGGTCGTGCCGAAGCCACTCGAGCCGGCTGCACCCTTGGAGCCACCGACAGAGTCGGCGGTCGGGGTCGGGTAGGCAGGGACGTCGGACGGCGAGCCGGCAGCAAGACCGACGGAGGTGGTGGGCTCCGCACCAGGAACGGAGATGGTGGAGGTAGTGAAAACGACTTGCGGGACGGTGATGGTGGTGTCGATCGTGATGTAGGTCTTGCTGTCAGGGATCTCCATGCCGAGGGACTCGCCGGTCGAGTAGGTGGCGGGGACCTCAACGGAGGAAGAATAGGTGATGGTGGTGGATGGGCCGGTGGCAGCAGGGGCAGTTGGGGCGGGGCTGGTAGCGGCAGGGATTTCAGAGGTGTAAGGAACAGGAGCCTCGCCAGTGGGAGCGGGGGGAGCCTCAGAGATTGGTGCGCTCTGCTCGGGGGAGGCTGGGGAGCTCTTCTCAGGGGAAGCTGGGGAGCTGGCCTTGGGGGTCTCAACCACAGAGTAAGAGACGGGGATTTGAGTCTCGGAGACGACAGTGCTGCTAGCTGGGCAGTCGGCAACGTCTGCGGCGCAAGAAGTGACAGTGACGGCCGAGGTCGAGTAGTAGGTGAGGGTGGAGGGCTCAGCGGGCTGAGTTGGAACAGGCTCAGACTCAACTGGCTTGCTGCTGCTCTGCTCAGGAGAACCTTCAGTGCTGGGCTTGGTTGTCTCTGCTTCGGACACAGGGCAAACGGTCGTGGAAACAGCAACAGTCTCAGTGACGTATGCGGTAGTCTGGGAGGCGGCAGGGCAGTCCTCAACATCTTCGGCGCAGGAAGTGATGGTCGAAACAGCGGTGGAGTAGACAGTCGACGTGGTCATCTCGACAGGACCAGAAGTGATCGGGGAGACTCCAGTGGAGGAGCTGGGCTCGTAGACAGGCGCGGTCTCCTCAGGCTTCTTGGGCTTCTCGGTGCTGGGAGAGCTTTGAGATACTGGAGTCTCGGCAGGCTTGCCGCTGGAAGGGCAGGCAGTAATGATGGCTGGGTTCTCCGGCACGTACGGTGCGCAAATACCCTGGAGGTAGCCGGCAGCAGCCTGAGTCTTCTCGTCGTCGTCGGACCAAGCCTCAATACACTCCATGACCTTCTTGACAAGGTCATTGTTCTTGCAGTAGCAGGCGTAGTCGGAGTTGTCCTTGCACTCGGTGTTCCAGACCCAGGTGTTCAAGCACTTGGGGAGAAGATCAGGAGTATCAGGAGTGGGAGCCTCGTAAGTCTCGGATGGGACCTCGGCATCGCTGGATGTGGTGGAAGAATAGACAGGTGCGGTGCTGTTCGAGCCAGGAGAAACAACAGATGAAGTGGAGCCTTCATACGCTGGGGCAGTGGTCTCGGGAATGACCTCAGAAGAAGTCTTTGAAGTCTCGTACGCAGGGGCAGTGGTCTCAGGGCTACCCTCGGTCGAAGACGAAGACGGCTCGTAAACAGGAGCAGTGGTCTCGGAAATAACTTCAGAGGATGAAGGAGAAGACTCGTATGCCGGAACGGAGCTCTCGGGGCTAACCTCGCTAGAGGTGGTGCCTGGGTAAGAGGATGGGATGGCAGTAGTTGAGTCCACGGGGTAGGTGCTGCTGGCATTTGCGTAGCTTGAGAAAAGAGGAAGCGAGGTAGTGGTCTCTGGGGAGACTTCCGTGCTGGAAGTGGTATCGACTTGGCTGGAAGATTCGTAGCTCGAGATCTCGGATGTGCTCACGATGTCAGAGGTGTACTCGCTGGCACTGGTGGTGTATGCCGGAGCAGAGCTGGTGGTGGGAACGGTGTACGCCGGCGGAGTGTAGGAAGGCTTGTCACAGTTGAAACCAATGGAGTGAATGCCGATGTTGCAGGATTCGCCCTTCTCGTTCTTGCCGGACTCGCCTCTCTTGGGTTTGAAGGTGACCTTCTTGGCTGCGATTTGATTAGTGTCTGGTCTCAGCAACTGGTGAATTATGCAAACCATGCTTACCTCCACCACACTGGGTGTTCTTCACGATGTTGCCACCCTTGGTGCAGCGGTGAGTCTGCTTGCAGGTGGATCCATCGGGCATATCGTAATGAGCATCAATGTCAGTGTCCCAATCGCTGCTGACTTCGTAGGTGTCAATAGACATCTGGTCTTTGCCATCGCATTCGATCTTGGGCTCCTTGTCGATCTCTGCGGTGATACATTTGCTCTGGAAGGTACGCTTGCTGAGTCCGTCACGTTTTCCAAAGCTGTTGCCACACTTGAAACCGGAGAACTTGTTTTTGCCGTAAGAGCTGAATGAACCCGGCTCAAGGCCGTCCCAAGAGTAACCAGTCTTCTGTTCAGTGGAACATTCGTTGTCGGTGTTGGAAGGGGAAGAGTATTTGTGAGCATCAAGACGCCATCCAGTGGCGGCCGCCTGTCCAGCGACAAGGCCGGCGACGATGATCGTCGAAGCAGTGAAGTGCATGTTGGTAAGCAAAATATAATGAGAAAACGAGTGTGTTGATCAATTAAAGAGGGTAGAAAAAGGCAGAGAAGCGAGTGGCTCCGCCTATTGGATAGTGAGAAGTGGTATTACTGGTAAAGACTAAAATGAAGCTGCTCGAGAAAAGAGCTCAGTGCAAGCAGAGCGGACAAGAGGAGATCATATAGACGTGCTTGCAGTGTGTTGAACACGCAGGCCGCCTACTGTCACAGAAGGTCTGCCAATCATCAGCCGATGTAGGTTTCTCCATGCGAGACCACACCTTCGCGAGCTCATTGGTAACCAGGCTATGCCTAAAAAAGCCGGGTAGCAGTGGTAAGGAGGCTGTGGCTTGAGGGTTGCATGTCGTCTCGCATCCGAAAGCGTCAGAGTCAGACATAACCCTGGTTGAACGAGAAGGAAAGCAGTCTAGTTGACAAGATTTGCTATTCGTGTGACCTCTTGGGAGCGAAAGCCGAGTCAGTTCCTTTAGGGATATGCCGCCCTGCGGGAGATATCTTGTCATAGTCGAGGTGACAATCCAGCACCGCATCCGTTTTCTTCCTGATCTCTGCAGGTTTAACAGTCGCCGTTGAGATTGTGATGCAGATAGTTAGGCCTTGCACATGGAGATGCCCACACGTGGCTCATTAGGAAGTTTTACCGCATGGCTCCTGTGTCACTTGCGGTCGGTGGCGGCGGCTAACGCAGGAACCGAATAGTATGTTAGAGACCTGCAGGCCCCTGTTTCACAAAGGTAGCCACCGAAGGCTGAGGTCGGATATCGCCATGCACCGGCCTGGGCGGCAGAAGAGCCAGTGGAGAATTTCATTGGTCCGCCTTGGTATTGTATGCCCAGCATGTCCAGACCTATCGTTTCGTTATGTTCCCCTTCTTCGCGCGCGGTTGGTATACGCGGTCGAGGCGGTCACTGCAGACCAACCGTGGTGTGATCTTATTGTCAGCTGGAAATGAGAAGTGGCAGCGTTGCGTTCCTCACGGCCTCATCGTGGCCCTTTTGTTCTGGATGTCCAGAACGACTTGCACACACAAGCCTGACTCAATATTGCGCACTGTCCAGGTGCAGAGCAATAGTTCCCGCCTTCGGTGGTTTCCAAGAACCGAACGACTGGTGGATCGAAGGTGGAAGCCCCAATCCGGGGTAGAATGCTAGCAGAAGCTAGTTGACATAGTAGGGCATCGGGTAGTAAGCGTTCTGTCGAAACCACGATATATTATCGCAATATGTCAAAAAGCCGGTATCACCAGATCCATCCAATATAGAAAACTCTACATGCGAGATCTCGTCACTACGAATCCTATACCTCGGGACTGTTTCTCAAAGTAGGTCGCTTGCCAAATTTAGGTCAGGTAACACAAAAGCAGGTCAGCCGGCCATGTATCCGGTAAGGACAAAAACTGTTGGGAGTCTTTATATTGAAAGCCACTCCTCGGTTGCTCAGAAACAATGGTGTCTGAATCAAGACCCAAAGTGATGTCCTTGGCCTCTATCGCCTTCAGCGACATGGCAATCTTACCTACGAAAACTTAAGCGAAAATGTCTTCAAGCAAGATAGAGCTGTGTGATGTGCTGATAATCCGAATGCAAAAAGTTCAGAGTGGATAGACTGTAGAGATTTGTGAGAGTAGACTCGAGGCTTGACTTCATCTTTCGTACCGGAACGAAACAAGTTCCATGATTGATTCCATTTTTGAAGACCATAGACCGTTTGTGGTATCAAGTATCTCCTTACTCGATGTTCTGGCATTGCGTCCAAGGCTCAGGTAAGGGTACTGTAATGATTTGATCGACTGTCGAAATTCATCCGGTCTTCCAAGACAACATGCTTTCTTTATATGCATTCACTCCTGCATCAGTGTACATTGAGGTTCGAGTCTGCGTTGATTGTCATACGCTTGTCTACTGCTCTGCCATTGTTTGTGATTTTCATACAATTTCAATAGATTCTTATGTTCACGGATCAACTTTCATGTGTCAGTGAAAGCAGTGGCATAGAATCCATGGTCTCATGCACACAGAACGTGCCTTTCCAGCAATTTCAAGCAAACAGTCCTATTGTTGCAGCAATGAATGATCCGACAATCATGTGTGTTCGATATGTAGACCTTCTGGATCTTTTTTGGAGATCTCCTTCTTTATTACGAGCACACAAAAGAATAGGAGCACCTGGATCGCGAAGTAATCGAATCAGTGAGCCAAAACATATTGGCAGACTGCCTACACCAAAAGAAAGGCCCTGTGTGGATAAAAGAGTGCAGCTAGGATGTTGAACAAGACCCTCAAGAGTGTTGCATCGGGTGTGATTAATAAGGGTGCTCAAGAGATCAAGCTTGCGGTTGCAACGAAGATGGAGCGGTGGACTCGACCAGAGGCAGTTGCTTTACAGCAGGCTTCGCTCATGAAGAAGGTTGTGTCAGAGAACCTGGAACTGATCAAGGACGGCACTACGAGCATCGAGTTGAGGTAATGAAGCCACTGGCATTCATTTCCAAGCTGATTCATTGCTAACAATCGAAGGGAAGCACAGCATGAGAGCCCAGCCGACAAGCGTACACATTTGACCTGCATCGTGACGAATAAGGACGGCAGTGTCGCGGCAGTTCATTTCCCAGTCAAGGATGCCGGAACGGACGGACCTAGTCCTCAAGATGAAGAAAAGAAGTGATAGACCGGATCTCGATCGAAGCCCGACTTCCACGAGGAGTGACACCCGTGAAACCAAGCATCTTCCAGCAGCTCCTCAGCGGTAGGGCGATCTCGTGGGTCAAGCTTCATGATTCGCATGACGAAAGTCTTGTCTTCTTCAGAGATTTCCTGTGTTGCCACACGATGAAACGGCTTCAGTGTCTCTGGTGGACTTTGCTGCATGATCATCGTGATGAGGCCGATTTTCACATCGTCGGCGATCTCTTGATAGGACAGAGGGAAGGGTCCGAATACCCTATGATGCTTAAACAGAATCTGGGCGTAGTAATCGTCGTGATCGGCTGGCAGATGAGGATCAAAGACATCGAACCCACCGCCATAGATCAAACTGATAAGCTTGAGCATCGGACGGTCAGTCATATTTCTTTGGATTTGATAGATCAAAACTTACAGTTGCTCCAAATGACCAAATATCAAGTGAAGTGGACCAAGGTAGCTCTAGGAAGACTTCTGGGCTGATATACACTGGGGTACCAACTTGTGTGCCTTGCTTAGCGTAGGTCGAGTCTTTGCTGAGGGTTGACCCAAAGTCGGCCAATTGCACTTTGGATATCTGCTCTGTCCCTCTCGTATAGTTGACGAGGATATTACCGGGCTTGACGTCTGTATGGGTGAAGTCAGCAAGTGTATTTCGCAGTGTATGCTGTTTGGCATCTCGACCCACCACAATGCACGAGCCCATCTTCATGAAGCATTTGCAACACCTCGAGCACGCTTTTCGCGACGAATTTCAATTCTGCACCATTGATGGGTCTTCGTCTCGTCACGCTTTGAAGGTCATCGTCGAGCCATTTCATGACAATTGCATGAGATGGCGTATCTGGATCTACTTCGTCGAGAAGCGGACGAATGTGAGGAGAACGCATTTGGTAGCGTTGAAGAATGTCGCGCTCAATGCGAAGGCGTGGATGATCTACGGACTTGACGACGACATTGCCTCCGCATTTGTTCCTAATTGAAAGAATCAATACAATTATCATTCATCTCAGGCCCAGAGGAACTTACGTAGCTTTCCAGACGGTGTTATAGAGCTTCTGTGTGATTGTGTACGAATCAAGCCTGCCTTTCAAGATCTGACCGACTTTCAATGTCGCACTCATGGTGTCGTCCTCATTTGGATGAGACATGACAGGTGTAAGTGTTTGTATCATGAAAACGAGTTTTCGCTCACGGGGAAGCATTAGGCAAGTGCGAAGCAAGCATGGAGTGCGTTAGCCGAATGAAGCTAGCCCAAATTGCAAGCGAGAGTTTGAAGTCTGTAAGTGAATTTGAGGTCTGATACATTCGAAGTATTCTCTTCACTTGGCGCGAGCCATGGGACCCCAGTTCTCCCTCGGGTTTTGCTGGTATCTCACAAGACGCCTGCCCTTTTTGTCCCTACCCAGTGCCTCGTCAAACACAACCTTCATCTTCTTCACGTCGCTAGACTTGCTAGACTCGGCCGCACGCTCGTTGACTACGTGCTCGGTGACAATCTCTGGGGAGCCGGCACCTTGCTCGGGTTCTTTCTCCGGCTCTCGCGCGGCCTGCATGATCTTCCACCCCGGCATGTTCTCCTTGATCGCGCCCTCTTTTACCGGACTCTTCTGTCTCACCCACTCGCGCATGATTTCCCAGATCGCCGTCCAAGGGGCCTCGGTCTTGATGCTGCCCGGCTTGCAATGGCTTCTCGTTGCCCTGTAGCCAGCATGACGCAAAGCACCCTTGAAAGCAGCTTCGCTGGGCGCTACGGCATGGATGACCTTCGACAGAGCTGAGGGAATGATAAAGAAGGGTGATTCGTCGATTTGTTCTGGTAGAGTCTTGGGGATCATATCCTCATGCGTGGGACCCTTTTCGGGAACATAGTTTGTGACATAGATCTCGTTCAGAGCTGTGTCGAGCATGCCCTCGATGCGGTCTGTCGTGCCATAGACCTCTTTGTCGACAGACTCCACGTCTTTCAGGATTCTTTCAATGAAAGCAGCGTTGTGAATGGGACCGCCCCACATAGGGCCAGCGACGTGGCTCTTGCTGCCACAATGGTCGCAATAACTGTTTGCGCTTGGGGCCTGGGCAATGGAATACTTCCAGAAGGTGTTATCGCCCTTCCCTGCCTGTTTGGAATTGCGACCCAGAAATTGGGTTGTCCAAGCTCCGCATCCGTAGTCGCAGTTGTATGCAAGCATGGTTTTACCAGCAAGGAACTTAACCTCCGCTGGGCTCTTTCGCACGCGCACAAAGACACGGAGATAGAAATCGATGCTCAAGGAAAGCAAAGGTTCAATAGCCATGCCTTGCTTGGCCGCAGCAGAGGCGATTGAGTGAAGCACCAATCGAAGACCTCCTTCGTGTGAATGCGCGCCCTTGATGGGCATGCCACCGTACAAAGAGAAAGTCTTCTCCGGATAGCCACAGGAGGCAAAGACACCAGAGTCCGTGCAAGTCACACACAGCATGCCACCGTCGTTAATAGCATGCAAAGCCGCATCGATAAACGGTGCAGCCGTACCGTAAGGGTCAAGATCGATCACGTCGTACTTGGCAGACACGTGGTCGGGTCCATGAGACTCTGGAGGCGGAAATGCAACATGGTACATGTGTCCAATCGCATTGCCAATATTCGCAGTAATTTTGGATTCCAGGCGGTTGTGCTTGATGTTCATCCCCATGCTCTCTACGGCTTTGGGGTCCATATCGTTTCCAACGATCGAAGTCGCGAATGGAATCTCCTGTGCGTAACGTAAAGCTCGCAGCCCTGTGGCAGAAAGGGCGTCCAATATGCGGAAGCGTGGTTGGTATGGCTTCGGTTCGCTCTGGGACTGATCCGCTGTAAGAATTGGTGTATTCTCAGCCGTCTCTTGGGGCGTGGCGGCCTTTTTCTCGACTTCCATTTTGTCGTCTTCAGTAGCATCGGCTTTAGTATCCTCCTGCGCAGCTTCAGCACCTGGAGCCGCAACCTTTGATCCATCCGCACTCTTTACCATTTTAGCAGGACCTCCCCTCTCTTCATCTTCTTCCCTTTCCCGTTTCAGTGATGCATCAGCGTTCTGTCCGTCTTGAGCCTTTTGTTCTGAAGTTCCTGTGCCGTTTGTGGGATTCTCTGCGTCTGCCTTCTTGCCATTTTGCTTCTTGTTCGTCTTCTTTTTGCTGCCCTCCACCTTCATCCTCCTTCTCGCGCAGACATCTTTGCCATAAGTACGAATCGCAAGGACGCTCAAATCGCGGTTGAACTGCTGAATGGGGTTGTAAAAGACCTTCTGGCTCTCGGAGGCCTCTTTGGCAACACGCGGGTTCAGTTCGGTGCGCGCTTTGGGAGGGACCAGGATGTATGCTTGTCCTTCACGAATAGTCGTGTAAACCTTGCCCTCATGCTCGACTAGCTGATCCGCCGCAGGAGCTGCTGTCAGTGGCACGGACTCCTGCTCTGCCATGATCGCGCTCTTTGCGACTGAGGTTGTGAAGGTCCTTTGGTTTTGTATCCGGAAGTGCGAAGGTTGCCAGAGAACCGCCGGTGTGCGTGGTGGGATTAATGAGCGCAAATGGAACACACTGACTGAATACCGCATCCGTAGTGCTGACTTTCAGCCCTTACTTGAGGTGCGCTTCTCGAACAGGGTCTATATCATGTATGTCGGCTGGTGGAAATATTTATTCAAGCATTCATCATCACATGTTAGAGAACTTTGGAGGGCTGGATGAAAGGCGACCCGAATATCAGGCGAGAGTTTTCCGCTACTTACCAGTCGATGGGCAGTAAGCGTGGTACCTTATACACTTCAATATCGATCTTGGAAGACATCATGCCTGTAAATTTGATCATTACATTATTAAGAACAATCATCTCACTGCCCTATATTCATCCTTCAGCACCCAAGATCCCCTTCCTCTACTACTCTTCTCCAACGTCGCAATCGCTTTGAGCATCTCTCTGAACTCTGCCGTCCGCTGCTCCGTGCCACAGAACCGATTGAAATGATCGACCAGCATCTGCGTCGGCGCCGAGCCACCATGAGCAGTCAAAAAATCACGGATCATGGCAAGGAAGTCTCTACCCTTGGGTTGGTCCTTGCCGCGGCCGCCTGGCGTGCTCGCACGACTGGATGAAGCAGAACTACCCTGTCTCGATTGCAGATTGGCGAGGACAGATGCAGAGCTGGGACCAGCTCCGCCCCTGCCACCTCGCATGCCACCACGCCCACGGCTCGCGGGCATGCGCTCTTCAGGTCTTCCGCTGGAACCTACTTGACCTGTCCAGGTCGGAACGCCTGCCGGAATGGTTCGAGCAAGCGCGGCGGACCGCTGAAGCTCTCGAGCAGCCTGAGAGGCGACGCGCTTTGCTTCACGAGCGATGATTTCAGGATCGGCTCGAACCTTTCTCTTGTCTCCGTTGATGATGGCGTCGTGTTCAAGGGCACTGTGGACGCCAGTGCGTGCAAAGATCGATGAGAGAACGCGGTCCTCTTTTGGCGGGTTGTCGCCTCCTTCCCCATTCGTCGGGGGCTCGTTCTCTTCATCTGGATTACCGCGATAATCCTCCTGACGTGATATGCCGGTAATCGAGGTCATCTCTGCCTCATCCGCTTGCTTCTTGTCCGCTTCCGCGGGAGGAGTTGTAATGGCTTGCTCCTCGTCCTGCTTTTCAGGGCCTGATAGCTGGACTTCTGTGCCTTTGAAGATACTACCAGTTTCGGTCTGGCCATCTTCAGTGCTGCCAAGCGTGAAAAGATCATGCAAATCTTTCAGCTGGAATGTCTGTCTTTGCTTAGGGTCTCGCAGAATCTTGTTGGTCAGGAATTGCTTGAAAATCTGTCGGTGATAGATCTTCTCTTCGATGGTGCCGGCAGTCATGAGGCGGTAGATCTCCACCTCGCGCTTTTGGCCGAGACGCCATGCCCTCTCTCGTGCCTGTATATCAGTCGACGGGTTCCAGTCGGGGTCGAAAATGATGACTCGATTGGCGCCAGTCAGATTGACTCCCAGTCCGCCAACTTTCGTTGTGAGTAGAAAGACATGTATGTCAGGATTGTTGTTGAACTCGTCCACAAGATCTTGACGGTCTTTGATTGAAGTATTGCCATCCATGCGCCGGTATTGGAAGCCTGGCATGTCTTGCACAAAGTCCTGCAATATGTCGAGCATAATGCGGTGCTGAGCAAACAGCAGAGTTTTGTGACCGCTTCGCTTCCAGATCTCAAGCAATGCTTTGACTACTTGCATCTTTCCGCTCTTCGCGCCGCTACCGTAGGCATATCCGGTTCGCTTCGATAGTGTCTTGTGGTCCACCAGATCCGGATGGTTGCAGATTTTGCGGAGGATGTCAATTCCATACAAGGCCTGCCGCTTTCCTGCGAGAATGGACCTCATCTCCTCTGAGTTGAGGAAGCTTTGGTAAGTATCAAGCTGCAGTTTCGTCAACTTACAGAAAAGCACTCGCTCACTTTTCTTTGGCAGATCAGCCGCAACATCAATCTTGAAGCGCTGCAGAAGATATGGGCTGATTGCGTCTTTCAGAGTCTCCGCACACTTCATGGCAGTCTCAACTTGGAGATTCGAGGCGTTGGCATAACCACCCAGCTTGATTGGAATTTCGAACTGATTGCGGAAATCGACAAGCGTGCCCAGACGCATAGGAAATATGAAATCGAAGAGTGACCAGAGCTCGGTTAGATTGTTCTGCATGGGTGTGCCGGAAAGAATTAGCCTGTTGTGCGTGCGCAACTCCTTGCAATAGATTGTGATGGCGGTGTTTGGGTTGCGGATCTTGTGGCCTTCGTCCAAGACCGCATACTCCCACTCGGTGGGAACCAACAGCTCGGCATAGGTTTGGAGACCGGAATATGTGGTCACCAGAACGTGACCATCGCGGGCAACCTTGTCCACTATGCGTTTCGCTGCTTTGCCGCCCTTGGTAGCCTTCTTCTCGCCGTTATACTCGACCTCTTCCAGGTCATCTTCAAAACGTGCTTCGCGCCTTACATCAAGCATGCCGCTTCCGGATGTATGCAGAATCGACACGCGAAGTGGAGGCCACCAGCGGTGAAATTCGTTGACCCATTGCTGCATGACAGTCGCTGGACAAACAACAATGATAGGCTTGGTGAGCTTCTTCGAATAGTGAAGACCGGCGAGGAACGAGATGACTTGTACTGTTTTACCAAGTCCCATCTCGTCTCCGATGATGCCGCCTACCCGCTGCGAGAAGAGCTCCCAGAGCCATTGGACACCTGTCTTTTGGTAGTCGAACAAGGCGGGGTATATATCACCGGGGATATGGAAGCCACCTTCAAAAACTGTGTCGGTACGTGTGGGGTGAGGGAGGTGCCATTCTTCTTGGTGCTCAGCAACGTTTGCCAGTCGACCCTCTGCCTCCTCTTCTTTCACACTGTGGGCATCCGTTTCCTGCTGCTCCGTAGACGCTTGCTGTTCCTTGTGTCGTCGCCGAGCATGACTTCGTCTTTGGACCCAGCTGTTCAATCTCTTCTTGTAGACTGACTCATTGCCATCATCTATACCAGCTAGATCTTCCTGAGTTGTGGCATCCTGAACTGCTTTCGCTTTCTTTCCTTTGCGACCCTTCGGTTTGGGCAAGGGAGCTGTGTCGAGTGAGAAGTCGCCCTCAGCCTCTTCATCCATTGACTCATCTGATGCTCCAGCCTGTCCGGCAGATCGGATGTCTTCTTCCGGTGCGTATGCAGCGTCGGAATCATCTCCCGCGGCGCTGGGAGCCTCAGACGATTCTCGAGCCTGCCTTCTACTTTGCAAGCGCCTTCGTTTCGCAGGTCGTTCAGACGCAAACTCCTCTTCCTGTAGTCTGCGCGCAATCTCAGCATCCGTATCTGTGTTGGCCGCAGCATCGGTCGTGTCTTCTGGTTCGAATCCCGGCGCGAGTAGATTACGATGTGACCTAGGCTCGGGTACAGGTTCCTCTGGCTCTTCGTCCTCGGGCATCTCCTCATCTCCCTCCTCCTCTGCATCCATGAGGACATCTCCAAGGCTCGAAGAAGTCCTCAGCAATTGCCTTCCTAGCTTGGAGAAAGGCGTGATCTTGCCCGTTCTGATCAAGTATTCGCGTTGGCTTTCGCCTGGCATCCTCTTATTGCCCGCATCTTCAAGAAGACTGTTGGCGTCTTGCGCCTCTTCTCCATTTTGATGTCTGTCATCCATGCGCTTCTGTATCTGCTCCAGATCTCTGTCCAAGCCTTCAATCTGCACCTTGTAGTGCTGGACCTCGGCACGGAGTTTCTGCTTCGTAGCATGGTTGCCAAACTCAGTGAGTCTCTGCTCAAGTCGCCGCACTTGTCCATCAAGTCTATCCTTATCTTTCTGGGTCTTGTCCAGGCGTTTCTTGTCGCGTTCGTCCGCTTGCTCCAGCAACAGCTTGTCGGCTTGCCGTCCAATATCACGCTCTAAATCATCCTGATCGCGCACGCCAGTGGCAAGCTCAGCAAGTTGTGTTGCCTCATCCTTCTCTTCTTTGTTTTGTGTCTCCGGCTGCTCAGCAGCGTTCTCGTTGGAGGCCGGGTCGCCATCAGGTCGCGGTGATTGCTGGTCGGAGCGGCCATCGGTTGAAATGACCTCATTCCCCTCCATTCGAGTATCTTCGAGCTCACCCGAGTCCGTCATCGTTGCGATGCTCAGAAACCTTGGGTTCGAATAGGTGCGTCCAGCCAGGTGCGACTGTATCGTTTAGCCGCGGAGAATGTCGAGGTCGGCCGAGTATTACATCATTCAAAGCGCATGTTTTCAGTATGGGTGAAGAAAGAGTATTGATTAATCACAGTATAGCACAAGACTCATTCGGGTGAGGCAACGAAGAAGGCAGCAGAGTGAGCATGTGAATACTGTATGAAATGCGGTCGCGAAGACAGCCGATGACGCAGGGAAGGCGCCTAGGGCCGATTTCGCGAAAGCTTGAGCCAGCGCTGTCAAGATCGTCTTTGCTTCACGTACAATCGACAAAGATCTAGAACTGATCTCAAAAAAGTGGACGTGAGGACAGGTGAGATTGTTTTGGCGGGTTCGATGATACTTGCAGCACTTCCACCGTCCCAAAGCTTCCGGCGATCTCCCCTTAAATCTCTATCTTGTGTATGTAGCCTCGCTTGTCACTTCTTCAGTCCTCCTTAACGACCGTGTTTACAAGACCCTCCGCCAAACCTCCCCAAAACTTCTTCGTGTCTACCGCAGACTTCTCAAAGAGCTCTGCAAGTGGAGGCATCTCCTCAAGCAGGCCTTCCATCTCGACAAGGTCTTCACCCAAGCCATTTCTAGCCTTCTCAAGGGCAAGCAGCTGTTTGAAAATGCGGAACGAATACATCGCAGCTTGAGCCATAGCAGAGGCGTGAATTTCCTCTCTGGAGTGGTGATCCTTGGTGAGAACCCTGAGGACCTCATCTTGAGAGAGAACGTGACCACGATCCGCCAGCGACGCGATCACGTAGTACATGGCTGTGTAATTGAATCGTTGTGCGGCAGTGGCCTGCTTTTGCGGCAGGTAATCTCGTACGCCTGAGAGTATCTGGATGTAGTGTCTCAAGTCCGTCTTCCACTTTGTCTTCATCTTGTAGTCTCGAGCATAGACGGAAGTGCCACGCCGTGTATGTTCGGCAATGGATTGGCAATTGCGGCTGCCCGAGATAATCATGCTGTAAGCGACTTCGCGGATTCCTTGTCCGGACATCCACGCTGAGAATTTGCCGACGTCCTCAATCAGCGGTACGAGATAGATGTTTGCGGGCTGCTTTGGTGATCGCGGGAATCCAGGCATGATTTGATGTGCCAACTCAGCGATTCTCGGATCCATGCGCTGCAGTACTTCTGTGACAGGGGTCGTAAACTCAGAGACGCTATAGTCTGGCTTCTGAAGTTCTTTCTCAAATTTGAGGAAACGGGTCTCATTCTCGACATCGGTTTTTCTGGCCTTAGCCAAAGCTGCGTCAAAACTGAGGTGATTGTCGAGGCTCATGAAGTATGCAGCTGGGACGAGGCTTCTTACCCCAGCGGATGCTGCTAGCTGCGCCGGGAAGAAAATGTTTGCTTCTAAGCTGACGGGGAAGGAATGCTCGCTTTTGCGAGTAAGTCCGCTGAGTAACATGATACGCGTTCGCTTTCCGCTGGCGTGGATAAGAAGATCCGAGTCGTTGGTGATGATAGTTGCCATCTTGCCAGTGCTGCACTCGTAAGCGATTGCCTCATCTGCACAGAAGCTGTCAGCTTCGCCTGGGACAACAGTCACCAGCTTGCCAAATCTGCTTTTCCTGATCGCCTCAAGCACGGCGGGTACAAGGAATGGCGGTTCCGGTAGCCTAGGCTTGGAAAATTTCGTTGATGCAACGCTGGAGTTTTGCTGTTCACACTGAAGCTGCTTCATGGTCCTCTCTAGCCGCTGTTTTCTGGTTTCAGTCTTTGTATGTGGCAACACGCCATCGAAGAACACCGCATGACTGTGATGAGATTAGCGAATTGATTCAACGCCGAGCGTGAAAGTGTACCTACATCTGCAACCCAACAGCTTCCAAGTCCTCCAGAAATTGAATAGTGCGAACTCCAATGTCGCTGTAAGATGGCTTCAATTCCGCTTCACCGTCTGCGATATTGTCCTCGCGATATCCACCACATATGTGATAAGCCAAGCTTGGTCCGTCGATAATTGTTGCCATGGCGCGTTGTTGATGCTCCATTAGTGGCTCTTCCAGGGCATCTTCTGTTTCAGGACCACCAGATTGGATTTCAGGCTCTTGCCGGAGTGTGACCCATTGTCCTCGAGTCGTCAGGCGAAGGGTGAGCCCTTGAATACCCATGGTGAATACTAAATCCCTTGTCTTGCAGAAATTTGAACGAAAGACTCGATGAAAAGCGAAGGCGATTTGGTTGGGCTTGTGTAAAATTTCAACCCCAAAATTCCAGTGGTGAATGAGTTCTCGCGACCGCGAGAGTGAATTCCTTCGGCGTAGACGCTGTCAGAGAGCAGGGTTGTCGAACCAAGCCAAAGTACCACCAAGGCCAGTGTGAATGAGTGATGAATCTCCGCGTAATCACGACTGGACGTTCGAATGTCGTCTATCCTCACAGAGAATCCATTCCTTGACGATTGCAGGTGGATAAATTTTGCAGGTCTTGTTGGGAGACTCACCCCAATGTTTCGAGGACTACGAACAATGGCAGTACCCGAACTTTCCGGTCAAAGAAGACAACCTTCCCAGTCGTCGGTCCCATGAAGCACATATGAGTGGGAAAAGTACTGGAAAATGACTTAGCTCTCTAACTACAGGATGAGGTCTTGCTTCGATGGCCGAAATGCTCTGGAGGCAGTCACAGGTCTTGCAAGGCTGATATCGTGCCATTTGGAACCCTGCGATCATATAGACTACTTACATGGGCTGTTTCACTGGGCTATGAAGACATTCCTAGGTGGCAGACATCTCGAAGTGCAGTCTTGGTCACAATTACACAAATGCACGGATAACGCACAACTTCTGCTAGCCCCTAGCCACACGTGGGGAAGTGGGGTGGCAAGAAGGAAGGAAGCACAGGAGGCAGAGAATCTGGAGCGTCGATCTTCATTCTCACCATCTTCGCCACGGCCATCGCACCGGGAATCCTATATCACGATGAGCGGTGCCATAAATTGAGCTGTCGCATAGCGCCGTCCTCCGCAAGAGCCGGTCTCGCCATTCTGACAATCCTTCGCAACCAGCACACTCGTGGGATCATTTTTCCTATGCACCATCGCATTTCGCTTGCATTTAGGGCTGGCCTGGTCAGGTGCAGCCCGCTTCGCTTGGAAGATTCGTCGAAGTGACATTGGTGGAATCTTGTTCTTGTTTGCTGCACATCCTCCTCGCAGCCTTGTCCATCATCCCGTCCAAACAATGCAACTGTTTCCAAGCCTCGCCAGGCGGTGGGCTGCAGCTTATGTGAAATAGCCAGAGTTCCAATATATTAGCCGGCTGCTTGCTCCTCGGGTGGCGGGCGCACACATAGCCACTGGAGCTCGCAGTTCAGAGGCGAGAGAGGGTACATTACTACCGCATCGACCCAAGCTTTCTACACGAAGGCCTTCTTGGTTGGAATCATCGGATCCTTCGCACATCTCAGGGATTGCTATCCAGCCGTCCGACACTGACTGGCCAAAATCAATCTTGGACTCGCGAACGCATCGCTTGTTTCTACCAAGACGCAAGGATATGGGCGCCTTCTACAATGTCCTGCTCGCGCTATTTGCGGCGACAGGGTGAGTACTACCGTATTGGTGATGATCGATGATGGAAATCCATGCTGACGCTCCCCATTCAGGTCCTTCCTATTCGGATATGACAGTGGAGTTATGACCGATGGTATGCCAGTCTTACGCTCGTGCAATAGACACATTTCAAACGTGCTGACTATGATTTAGTGATTGACTCTCCAAATTTCCTCGACTTCTTCAACACCACGAAGACCTCTGCTATCATAGGGGCCATCAATTCCACATTCTCCGGAGGCGCAGTCTTCGGCTCTCTGATGGTAAGCTTGAATGGCTTGGTATCATCCTTCGGACAAAAGGCGAAGACTGACCGTGTTTTCTCTTGTTCTAGGGCGGACTTACCATGGACAGATACGGCAGGAAGAAAACCGTCCAAATAGGTGCTGCCATCGCCACCGTTGGCGGCATCCTCCAATGTGCTGCCATGAATCTTGCCATGATTCTAGTCGGCAGAATCATCTCTGGCTGGGCTGTCGGTCTGATGAGCATGTCTGTCCCAGTCTATCAGGCCGAGTGTGCCCATCCACGCATCAGAGGCTTGATTGTCGGTCTTACGCAGCAGATGATTGGCATAGGCTTCATTGTCTCCACCTGGGTCGGATACGGATCAAGGCATACTTCGGATGCGAGTTCTTTCCAATGGCGCTTTCCCCTGGCTTTCCAGATCATTCCTTCGGCACTGCTTCTCGTCGGATTGATCTGGCTTCCGGAGAGCCCCCGCTACCTCATTGAGAAGGACCGCGACGACGAAGGCATGAAGATTCTGCGAAAGTTACACTACAACGGTTCAAATGAAGACTGGATTCAAACAGAGTATAACGAGATCCGGGCAACCCTTTCTGCAGAGAAGGCCATCACAGCACCCGGATGGAGTGTCATGTTCAAGGTGCCTCAATGGAGGAAGCGCTTGTTACTTGGGACACTTGTCCAGGTCTTCACTCAACTTACCGGAATCAGTAGGTCTCCAAGTTTGCAAGTGTGGCATCAACATGAAAGCGCTAACACAGGCCTGTGCAGACGTTATCGGCTACTACCAAACCACAATGTACAACGCCTTGGGAATCGTCGGCCACCGAGCTGTCCTTGTCGCTGGAATCTACAACTGCGTCGGACCCATAGCCAACGCCATCTTCATCTTCTTCGTTCTTGACCGCGTTGGTCGCAAGAAGCCTCTTCTCATTGGTGCCTTCGGCATCACCCTTGCTTTATTCGCAGAGGCTGGACTGAATGCGGCCAACCCTGACGGTTCTCGTCAGGGCTACTCAATCGGCGGTGTATTCTTCCTATTCCTGGTTTCAGTCATCTTCAGTCTTTCGTTCGGTCCAATTTCCTGGGTATACATGAGTGAGATCATGCCTATGCAGATTAGAGGTCGGGGATGTGCCTTTGCGACTGGTATTGGAAACTGGCTTGTCTCGACCTTGTTTGCCCAAGTCTCTCCCATCGCACTCGGCGAGATTACCTGGGTGAGTCTCCTTAATCACGATCTGGCGTTTCTTTTCTTCTTCAGGCTGACACAGCAAACAGAAATACTACTTCATCTTTGCATCTTTCAATATCGTGGTGACCATCCCAACCATCTGGTTCTTCTTCAAGGAAACTTCTCGCAAGTCTCTGGAAGAAATCGACCTTTTGTTTGGCGATCGCGCTCTCGGAACGTTGCCAGACACTATCGATGCAAAGGATGTGGATGATGCCGTCCGCCGGGGAAGCGCCCACGATGAGAAGACTGTTGAGGTCAGTCAAGGCCCGGTCGTTGAACACAACGAAAGGACTTTGGACAAGACCACCTACCCCCATAATTGAACCGAATGGCAGGTAGATGATAATTAGATGACTGCAATCGGGCGAAACATGTCTACATGTAAATGGACTTACGCGGTTATGGGGAGCTGCTTGCGAAGACGCGTAGGAGGAATGTCCAAACGCTGCGTTTATCTATCCTAAACGAGAAAATCGTCAAGTCAAAACCAAGTACTCTTCACAATTGACTGCCTGTTGCGCAACATATCGACAGATCGTTCGTCATGCCTCTCAAGCCTTCCCCCTTGATGAGATGCGTCTGCGAATTCCTACTTCATGCATGTGACCAAAAGTGCCTCCACCTTCCCATCCGGCGACAAGCCGGAAACAAACTGCCAGCCCTGACGTGCATCTCAAACCCTCGCCACAGTTCGGCCTTCAACGTCATCAGACTCCGCTATTATTTGCATTTCTCCAGCTCTACCCCGCACAACCAAACCCACAACCCAACGGCCACTGGCTCACTTGGCTCTATCACCAATCCATCCAGCCATTCAAGCATCATCGCAACTCGCCGAGCTCGCAAGCGCCTTTGTTGCACATGCTCTCATAGCTCTCACACGAGGGGTTAATCCGGCGCGAAGCCAAAACGGCATGCAAGACCTGGCTGCGCGGTGCTTGAGCCGCCCGGACAGACGGGGGTCTTGATGCTGCCATGGCCATTCACAGCTTGGAGAGCGTGGGGATTGTGGTTCTTCGGGGATGATCTGGATTGTATTCCCGCTGTAGATGAGCCGCGTATGCATGGAACTGGTCGTAGATCTGGGACAATGATGTCCGATCGACGTATATAAAGCACATTGCTATTCTTCCCTCGCTTTTACTCTCCCTGCCTACTTGTTACATTGACTACACTAGTTGACTTTTCACTTCATTTCTGACAGAATGCCTCTTCGGAAGGACATTAGCCTCGACAACCCCCACGTGGGCGGCACGACCGATGTCTACGCGGACAACCTCGAGACCGAAGTGCTGATTGTGGGCGCCGGCTTCGGTGGCGTGTACCTGATGCACAAGTTGCGTGATGAGCTTGGTTTCGACTGCAAGATCTACGAGGCCGGGACGGACCTTGGTGGCATTTGGCATTGGAATTGCTATCCTGGTGCTCGCGTTGATACTCAGGTTCCAATCTATGAGTACTCCATTGAGAAGCTGTGGAAGGTGAGTTTAGTCGGCATTGTTAGAGGTGTTGGCATACATTTGCTAATCTCTGATTTCAGGACTGGACGTGGAGCGAGAAATACCCCGATTGGTCAGAACTGCGCCGCTACTTCGCGTACGTCGAAGAGAAGCTTCAGATCAAGAAAGACACCGCTTTCGAATCGCGAGTTGTCGGAGCTCAGTTCAATCTGAAGACCCACCGGTGGGACGTCAAGACACAAGATGGCCGTACCGCGCACGCAAAGTATCTGATCAACGCCATTGGCTTCGCGGCCAAGCGCCACTTCCCCGAATGGCAAGGACTGGACACCTTCAAGGGCGAGATGTACCATTCCTCATTCTGGCCTGAGAGCGGAGTCTCCACCAAGGGCAAGAAGGTCGCAGTCATCGGCACTGGATCCACAGGCATTCAGATTGCGCAAGAGTCCGCGAAGGATGCAGAGTCTGTCACTGTGTTCCAGCGCACGCCCAATCTTTGCTTGCCAATGAGGCAGCGAAAGCTTACCAAAGAGGAGCAAGACGAAGCTAAGGCTGGGTACCCTGAGATGTACAAGCACAGGATGACAACTTTCGCCGGGTTCGGGTACGATTTCGCGGATAAGAATACATTTGATGATTCTCCTGAAGAGAGAGAGAAGTTCTTCGAGGGTCTTTGGGAGGAGGTGGGTATTGGCGGATTCTGCGTTTCCGGGTCCAGGCTGACGAATGTCATCGCAGGGCGGCTTCAAATTTTGGCTCGCCACTTATAAAGACAACCTCTTTGACCGCAAGGCCAACGATGAAGCCTATGATTTCTGGAACCGGAAGACGAGGGAGAGGATTTCTGACCCACGCAAGCGTGATTTGCTGGCTCCGCAGAAGGCTCCTCACCCATGGGGAACCAAGCGACCCAGTCTTGAGCAGAACTTCTACGAAGCGATGGACAGGCCTGAGAATGATATTGTCGACATCAAGGCCAACCCGGTTAAGGAAGTCACCGAGAAAGGTATTGTGACAGCTGATGGCCAGACGAGGGAATTCGACATCATCGCTCTGGCGACTGGTTTCGATTCCGTGACTGGTGGCATGAAGAACATGGGTCTTCTCGATCTCAATGGCGTGGATCTTCGTGAGAGGTGGGCGGATGGCACGTACTCTCATGTTGGCATGGCTTGCGCCGACTACCCTAACATGTTCTTCCGTAAGCTAAGCGCATCTGTTGACGATGAGAATGAATGCTAACATGTTTCGTTTTAGTGTACGGAGCTCAAGGCCCCACCGCCTTCAGCAATGGTCCCAGCTGTGTCGAATGCCAGGGAGATTGGATTATCGATGCTCTGGCCAAGCTGCGCAAAGAGAAGATCAGCTATCTCAATGCCACACGAGACGCCGAGAAGGAATGGAACCGGAAGGTGACCGAGTTGAGCGACAAGACGCTTTTCCCCATTGCGGATTCGTGGTATATGGGCGCCAATATCCCTGGCAAGACGAGAGAACAATTGTAAGTCCTATCAGTGTCTCTGAAAACATCTGAATACTGACATGTGTCCCAGGAACTTTGCTGGTGGCATCCCGATGTACGAGAAAGAGTGCAGAGACGTTCTGGATAATGGATTCAAGGGCTTCCAAACGCAAGCGCCGGCTGCGCAGGCGTAGAGCGAAAATTTTGTGACTACTCCGTCCCGCTGTATATATCATGAAATCAAGATTTGTTAAACCACCGAACAGGCATTGTGGGTCGTCGCTATGCGTTGTACTTGCCTATCAGAGCTTAGTGTGTCGTCGAGCCAACTATGTCAGATGATCATGCGACAGGCACAGATCCTTGTCGCGTTGCTAGCGCCCAATATCGCTCCGTCTCCGGGCTCCTCCATTTTGCGTGAAATCGACGCGTTGCTGTAATCGTAAGTTGGACGAATGAGTAGTATGTTCCTTGCTGGCTGCTAGAGATTGAATACGGAGAATCCCGGGCTGGCGTCGGGGAGATTTCGGGATAATCGCAAAATCTGATAAGCGAGCATCTCAACGGAGCCTCTCTTACGAGAAGCGTTGTCCCTGATGGTAACAGCGCTATGGCCTTCGCGTTGGATGAGAAACCTAACTTTGAGCGGTACCGGCGAGTGGTGGTACAAGAAGTCATGGCTCCCGTCTGATCGCTTCTTATCAGATCAGATCTTCTCTTCGTACTTGGCATAGGGCTTTACATTGCATTCACCACCATGTCGTCGACGGCTCAAGAGGTTGCCAGAGATGATTTCAAGCATGACGGCGAAGGAGCAGTCGTTGTCGTTTCTGATGATGGTTCTGCGCCTCCGTCAGGCAATGGCGCCGATCATATCCCGTTGCGACTGAAGGTCATCGCCGTGTTGCTCGTCTCGGCGATCGGTTTTGGAGCACACTGGAGCAGTGGTGTCACAGGTGCGATGAAGTCGACTCTGAAGAAGGTAGTTCTTTCTGATCAAATACGTCGATAGATCAGTCCTGCTAACCCACAATGCCAGGAATTGAACATCGACAACACACGATATGCTGCCCTTGAAGCATCATCGGACTTCATGACCACCGTTCTCATCCTCTTCGCCGGATCTGTCACCGATCGCATCGGTGGAGCCGGCGCCATGCTTTACGGCAACATCATCTACAGCATCGGTGCTATCCTTATTGCGGCGGCGACAACTGTACGAAGCTACAATTTCATGATTGCTGGAGTGATAGTGCAATCCCTCGGCGACATTGCAACTCAGGTCGCCCAATACAAGGTGTTCAGCTCGTGGTTCGCGCCGTCGAATGGATTCGCGTCGACACTCGGGCTGGAACTGGGCATCGGGAGGATCGGCGCGTTCATCGGCAAATCTACCGCGAACATCATCGCGAAGAAAAGCGGCGATTTCATGTGGGTTTACTGGGCGGCGGTGTTCGTCAACCTGTTCACCAACCTTGCCACTCTCGTCTTCTTCCTCTTCCAGCGCTGGACAGAACGCCATTATGGAGAGTGCAAAGACCCAGCGACCGGCGAAGTCCTGACAGAGAAGAACCGCAAGTTCGAGTTCCGAAAGATGTTCCAACTTCCTTGGGCATATTGGGGTGTGATTGGATTTTCGGTCTTCCAGACATCGACTGCCATCGTCTTCTCCCAGAATGCCACTGAGCTGGCCGAGCAACGCTTCAACGTCGACAGCATAACTGCTGGCTGGTATTCTGCTGCCTCGCAGTATTTGGGCTTCTTCCTGGTTCCTTGCCTCGGTGTCTTCATCGACCTGCTTGGGAATCGTGTCACTGTGCTGGCTGTTTGCGGCACCGGCATCTTCGTAGCAATGATCCTTGCTGCATTCGGCCCTACAGCCTCAGGCACAGCAGGGAGTTTCGGCGTCTTTGCATTTGCATCAAGTCTTGGTGCAACCACTGTCATCGACGGCATTCGCAACACCATCTGGTACCAAGACGTGTTTGGTTTTGGATACGCCATCAAGATTGCCGTCAACAATTCGATGAACATCATTGTCAGAATTGTGACAGGCGTGATCCAAGATCGCGACAACAACTCCTACGATCGTGTGGTTATTGTCTATGTCTTCTTGGCTTCCGGTGCCGTCCTGGTGTCCGTTGTGCTGGTCGTGGCGAGTTTCTTTTCGATCGACGTTGCCAAGTTGCAATGGACAAAGAAGCAACGTATGCGAAAGAGCGACTTGATCAACCAGAAGAAGGAAGAGGTGGAGAAAGCTGGTGGAGTAGTCAAAGGAGGGTACTTGCCATTCTTCGCAATGGCATTCCTCATGGCTGGTTCGTGGACGGCATATTTTTGGGGTGTTGCAACCAACAACAACAAGTGACGAACGATGTGGCCACTGCACGTAGCCAACGAATGATTTTGAAGACTGACATGTCATCAAACACCATTTTCTCACCTGATCCTCGCTTCTCACAATCCGGACGAATGAATCTCTCGGGAAGCTCGCGCCAATAGATGCGCTGGAGTTGATGATACTAGCATAACATCACGGAGAAGCGCGCGTCCTGGGCAAGAGGTCAGCGATATCTTATCGAATTGATCATCTCAAGGGCAACATCATCGCAAACCTGGCGAGAGGCGTTGGTATTAGCATCAGAACTTGGCTTGAAGGCGAGATAGCCAGGTCGCTGTGCGTGTTCATGCCGGCATAAGATATTGTCTTAGTCTATCGATGGGACGAGCCTTCTCGTAATACTCTGCAACTGTTGATACATGCATGAAAATCACCATTTTCTAAAGCTAGTTCAAGCGATTGCTTGATTTTCGTCACTGACTATGCTGGACGCCCGAAGGTGTGACCGAGACGTGTGACCGAGAGCCAATCGATCTGCCCTCTCGTGGACCCTTCGTGACTTTGGAGATTGCGAGGTGCGTAGAGGCAGTCTTTGAGGCAGCGTTGTCTTCCCCTTTGACAGCAAGGTAGTCAACTGAACCGAGACACCATGACCGTAAGGGTGTAATCCGCCTTTACTATTTCTGGCAGGCCGCAAGCGGCGGAAAAGTAGAAGTCCTGCGGGCACGCAAACACTCCTGATGTTCAGATAGTGCAGGGGACAGCGGCTACTGCGGTCGTCGATGCACGGCATACATGCAGAGCAGAAGAACCGCAAGAAAGTCGTCGCGAAACTACTTGGCTACTGCAGAGGAGCCCAGGTCGAGCGAAGAAGAAAACACTCGGACTTGGTCCAAAAGAAGACGTAGCCGGCCCATAGCCCGCCGCGTGGCTGCACGAAGGCATCGCCGCCGGGATTTGGCAAATGAGGAACAATTCGCCAGTGGCGTTTTGTTGACCTCTGTCTTCGTGTCCATGGGAAAGCAGTTGGGTGTTATCGCCAGGCGGTCAATAGTTCGCGCATTGTCGACCAGTGTACCGAGGCATACCAAAAGCAATTAGAAGACCAAGGTAAGCGAGAACGAGCATCACAGGCCGTAGAACCATCTGCTGTTTCCTGGAATATCCTTCGACGCTCCACGCCAGGGTCTCCCGTTTTATGGAGCATAGCAAGGACTAAAGATGCGCTAAAAGCGCACTAGCCCTGTTGTCTACGAAATAATCGGTCGTCACATGGCGCTTGGCATCGAGACCCTCTCTTTTCGCAACGTTTCTAGACGTCGTGAGATCGTTTCAACCAGGCACGTCCCGTACAAGTGGTAGCGCAGCGATGATACGCGACTGGAATCCAATCTCCTTGCAAAGGAGGCGCACGGCTAGGCTGCAGAATTCTTTTTTCCACCACGATGCCCTCGTTGAGCTCTCGTCACCGCACCTTCCACCTCGGGTTATTGCGAACGCGCGGCGCTACGCCGTATGCCATACGTCTCCTAACACACGCCATACGCTTCCAAGCCTCTAGAGCCCGCACCGGTTCATGATACAGACAGGAAAAGCGGCCAGCCTTGCCACGCTGAGACCCTTGATATGGCGCTTGCCCCACGTGCTTGAGGAGATGCGAGTGTGCAGTACTAGAGATATCCTTGGTCGCTCGCTAAGATGAAAATAATGGCCTCAAAGGCCTCGGCCAGAACTGGCGCCTGCCAATGTTCCTTGGAGATCGACCTAATCCTGGCTTCTATATGCAGGCACGATGCTCTTGCGGGTTGGTAGCGAGAGTAGATCCAAGCACTACCTTATCACGACCAACGAGGCTCATTACAGGCCGTGCGGCGTCGTGGGCATTCTCTCTCTGCAAGCCGCGTTTGATCTCTCTACCCGCAGCAAGGGAGATCAATTTATGGGGGATGCTGCGCCCGCCATGATGTGGAGTATACGAATGTAGAAGAGGTAGGAGTAGGTGGTCCCCCCCTTCTCAAGAAAGGGCGAAAGTCGATCGTCCCCGTTTGTTGGTTTTATCTCCCGAGCATCACCTGATCGTTCGGTGAATGCAATTCAGTGAATGCAAACTTTACTTTGTTCTCTCTTCGTTCACACACTACACCCGTCTTCGCCTCATTCGACACAAAAATGGCAAACAACCGCATATTCACGAAACGAGAAATCGAGAACCTGATCGCTGAGGGACAGACAATCATCATCTTCCAGAACAACGTCTTGAGGGTCAGCAATGGCTGGAAAGAGAGACATCCAGGTGGCAGACTCGTTCTCGATCACATGATCGGTAGAGACGCAACTGACGAAATCGATGCGTACGTTCATTCCAGTCTGCATGTGACATTGATCGATGTGGCTCGCTAACGACGCATTTACTTTAGCATGCACACACAAGCAACCCTCATGACCTTGAAACGATACAGCATCGGGAAAATTCTAGGACGATGGGAAAACCTCACACCTCCGATCCAGGGTGGATCATACCAAGTGAAAGTAGATGAGGAAGAGGAGATGGCGTCCGACGATGCTTCGATCATTTCAGAAAGCGACAAGCAAGATTCCGGCATTGAGTGCGATACTGCATCAGATATCAGCAGCGTCGACTGCCCCGACAAGACGCTCCCCTACCGACGTCTCAAGTACAGCAAAGCAAACGCGATCGAGCGCATCGATAGCGCGGTCGATGTGTCGTCTACACTTCCACCCTGCGAGGAGACACGCACTCCGGCTGCATACATCGAGGACACAGTACAGCACGAGATCGACGTTGACATCGCAAAGTACCCTTCGCTGGATGCCGACACACAGCGTGATATCGCGCTGAAGTTCCAAGCACTGCACCAGCGTGTCAAGGACGAAGGTTTCTACGAATGTCGTTTCATCGAGTACGGCAAGGAGATGACACGATACGCGACGCTGTTCGCACTGTTCATATTCACCTTGAACAAAGGCTGGTATTTCGTCTCAGCATGCTTCCTCGGCCTCTTCTGGCATCAGATCATGTTCACCGCGCACGACGCGGGTCACCGTGGAATTACCAGAAACATCACAGCAGACACTTTGATTGGCATCTTCATCGCGGATCTGTGCTGCGGTCTGTCAATCGGATGGTGGAAAAGTAGTCATAACGTCCACCATTTGGTGACAAATGCTCCGGTGCGTACTAGACCAGAGAAGCCGCATCGAATGGAACCCATCAAACTAACATGCAACCCAACAGGAACACGACCCGGACATCCAAAACATCCCCCTCTTCGCCACCGCCCCCGCCTTCCTGCAAAACATGAAATCGACCTACTACCCGGGGTTCGAATTCCTCTACGACGCCGTCGCGGCCGTCGCCGTTCGAATCCAAAAACACACCTACTACCCCGTCATGGCCATCGCGCGCTTCAACCTCTACCTCCTCTCCTGGGGCTACCTGCTCTCGCCACGCTCTCACACAAAGGGCAAAACCTGGTGGACCCGCCCTACCGAAATCGCCTGCATCGCCATCTACTTCGTACTCTACTTCTACGTGCTGCTGTACAGCAGCATCCCCACCTGGACCTCCCGCGCTCTCTTCCTCCTAACCAGCCACCTGATAACCATGCCGCTGCACGTACAAATCACGCTGTCGCACTGGGGCACGAGCACGTCCGACCTGGGCCCGGGAGAATCCTTCGCTCAGCGCCAGCTGCGCACCACCATGGACGTTTCGTGCCCGGCGTGGTTGGATTTCGTGCACGGCGGGCTGCAATTCCAGGTCGTGCACCATCTGTTCCCGCGCGTGCCGAGGCACAATCTGCGCGCTCTGCAGGTGCTGGTGCGGGGGTTTTGCGCAGAGACGGAGATTGAGTATTTGATTCACGGGTTCAAGGCGGGGAATGGCGTGGTGCTGAATCGGCTGCAGGAAGTGGCGGAGCAGGCGAGGATGATGGCCGCTTGTCAGAAGCATATGGCTGAGACGGGGGAGAGTGGGCTACATTGAGATTTCATAGGGAATTGTTCAAGTTTGGTTTTTTTTTTT
>MSJI02000695.1:14320-102352 GCA_001931905.2 Cladosporium sp. IMV 00045 | reverse complement strand
GAGCTCAACATACACACCATCGTCGACAATCATCCGCGGCATTATCCGACGCGGTTGGCAGGCCATCATCACCGCGCCTCAGTGGCGTTTCCACATTGCCTCAGCCCCGCGCTGTGCAAACATCGATAAAGGACTTTGAAATCATCAAACCCATTAGTAAGGGTGCATTCGGTAGCGTGTACCTTGCAAAGAAGAAGTCAACCGGAGACTACTACGCTATCAAGGTACTGAAGAAAGGAGACATGGTCGCCAAGAACCAAGTCACCAACGTCAAGGCGGAGCGCGCCATCATGATGTGGCAAGGAGAGAGCGATTTCGTCGCCAAGCTCTACTGGACCTTTTCCAGTAAAGACTACTTGTACCTTGTGATGGAGTATCTCAATGGCGGAGATTGTGCGTCCCTCATCAAGGTCCTCGGTGCCTTGCCAGAAGACTGGACGCAGAAGTACATGGCGGAGGTCGTGCTTTGCGTACAGCATCTCCACGCTCGTCAGATTGTCCATCGTGACCTCAAGCCCGACAATCTACTCATCGAGTCCAAGGGTCATCTCAAGCTGACGGATTTTGGGCTTTCCCGCATGGGTATGATTGGTCGACAAAAACGCGTGCTCAACGCCAAACCGGGCGATGTTCCGCCGGACCTTCTCAAGCAAGGCCCTTTCAAGCGAGCGCCATCCGTCACCTCGTCGAGATCGACATCGTTCGACTTTCACGCAGGCAACAACTCCCCGGGCCAGACACCAGCATTGACTCCTTACCCGGAACTGTCACAACCATCCTACTTCAATCTCAACCGCGAGCCTTCGCGAGAACCTTCGCGCCGTACCTCTGGGCAGAGAAGTGACAGTGGTGATAGCGAAGCGCTTTCAGCAATGTTCAGGCGCTTCTCCGTCGCAGACGGTCGATCTCCAATCGAGGAAGAGGCTGCGGATGAGGATGCCACCGAGTCACCCGACCCATACGGGCTGCAACCTGTACCTAGTCATTCGGGCCGGGTTGAGACGCCGCCTCAGCAGACTGCAATGCCGCCGCCTATGATGGCCTTGTTTGACCCGCAAGACAGCAGCAGAAGATTCGTCGGCACGCCAGATTACCTGGCACCAGAGACAATCAACGGCTCTGGCCAGGATGAAATGAGTGATTGGTGGTCTCTCGGCTGCATCATCTTTGAATGTCTGTATGGGCGTCCGCCTTTCAATGCCGACACGCCCGATGAGGTGTTCAAGAATATCCTCGCGCGCAACATTCAGTGGCCAGAGGACGAGGATGAGGATTTTGCTTCTGAGGAGGCGAAGGATCTCATCAATAAGCTCATCTGTCTGGACCCGAAGGAGCGTCTCGGCTCGAACAAAGATGATAAATACCCGAGCGGTGGTGACGAGATCAAAGCACATCCCTGGTTCTCAGAAATCAACTGGGATACACTGCGGGATGATGAAGCTGCCTTCATCCCTGCTGCGGAGAACCCCGAAGACACGGAATACTTCGACGCGCGTGGCGCTACGATGCAAGATTTCGCTCAGGAGTTTGAAGATCAAGCATCCTCACCTTCGCAGACTCCCGGTGCCGACTACCCAGATCGTCCGCACGATGCATTGTCTAGGGTGAGAAGTCAGGTCAACGCCGCGGTTAAACGCAACCTCATGCCATTGCACATTCCGCCTCACGTCAGGGATCACCGTGCGCGCAGATTGAGCGAGCCGGCTGTCACTGATGACTTTGGCGCGTTCCAGTTCAAGAACTTGCCAGTGCTGGAGAAGGCGAACAAAGATGTCATCCAGAAATTGCGAGCTGACGCCATGCAAGCTCAGGCGAAGACAGCGGCAGGCGGCGGGGTGACATCGCCAGCGGTGGCATCGCCATCATCCGCACCGTCTCTCGAGTCTAGTCCCATCGCCCCAGGTCCACTGAAGCGCACTTTATCATCTAACAAGGGTCATAATCGATCGCAGTCGCCGTCTTTGCTAAGCCACACTAACTCATCACCCAGTCGCGGATCGCAACCGTCTTCACCACTACTAGTGTCGTTCAGCGCGGGCCAGAACCATGAACGACGCAAGACTTCAAGTGGCGCTACGAGTTTTGCTCACTCGCAACAGAGCAATAGTTCGTTGCAGCCGGGCAACTTCTTCGAGCAAGGCCCTCCTCGGTTACCTGCGGCGTTCAAGAATTCGGGCACGCCGTCTCCTGTCAAGGTCAACAAATCTGGCGCCAGTCAAATCTCGCAAGAACTGGCACGGCAAAGGCAGTCAAGTGGATCGTTGCCACGGCAGAGATCGCACACCATCGGTTCTCAGGATGGTGATTTGTTGCCGGAGCTCGTACCTAGCCACCACAAGCGACGGAGTGGAGTCTTCAATGTTTCGCCCTCTTCTTCAGACAATGAGGATAGTCGTCAGAACGCTCTTTTGCGTGTCCAACGCCGTCGTCAAAGCCTGAGAAGGTCCTCGCAAGTCAGTCTCGGAGATGGACCAACTTTCCGAACGCTCGATGTGCTCGTCTGTGAGGACCATCCGGTCTCACGGCTGGTTATGGAGCGTCTTCTCGAAAAGCTACGCTGTCGAACAATCACGGTCACGAATGGAAGGGATGCTTTGCGTTATGCGTCGAGTGATATCAAGTACGATATCATCATGATGGAATACAAGCTGCCACAAGTCAACGGTGCGGATGTTGCCCGCATGATCAGAGACACAAAGATTGCAAACTCTCACACGCCTATTGTCGCGGTCACCGGCTACCTGAAAGAACTTCAAGCGCCTCATCATTTCGATGCGCTTGTGGAGAAGCCGCCCACCAGGGAGAAGCTCGAGGAGGTCATGGGTCGCTTGTGTCAGTGGAAGGTGGCGCCGGAGGGATGGAGGCCTTCGACGTCGCAAGGTCAATCAATCCCGCTGTCACACTTGCGACACTCGCCGCAGTCTTCTTCGTTGCCTGCTTCCCTCGACGCCTGCAGTCCGACGAGCACGAACGTCTCTTCAAACAAAGACGGCACCGCGTCAACAGCATGGACGACATTCTCCGAGCGCGAGAATTCCATCGGCTCTCAAAGCTCGATAGGTTCCCGCGTCGACAGCATCCCTCGCATCATCAGCCGCCAACCAACCTTCGAGTACACCGACTCCGATCTTGAACGCAACTTCGGCGGTCTAGGCATCTCCAACAACAGCAATCTCACCACCGAACCAGAACAAAAAGTTTCCCTCTCCCCTCCTCCCCCGACAGACCTACTAGCGCACCAAACCTCCGCGCCCGCCGCTCTCGAAACGCCCGAAGGCGGCGAACCCGAAGCAGCAGACTCCCCCCTAGCCCCGCGCAAACAGCCCTCCATGGAATCCATCGAAGCCAAACGGCGGTCTTTGGAAAAAGTCCGCATGGAAAAAGAATCGGCCGCCGAAAGCGGCGACGACGAAGACGAGGAGCTTGGCCACAGCAGCAACAGCAGCCGCGTGCGCTACCACTCGCCCGCGCGCCAGCGCAAGGAGAAACGCGCTTCGAGGCTGGGGATTGAGATGATGCGCACGAATTCGCAGGGGAGTGTGATCTCCAATGAGGATATTGCGGCGCTGAAGGAGAGCTCGGCGAGGGCTGCGGAGGGCGGTGTTGAGGAGGCGGGCACGATTAAGGAGGAGGAGCTGGGTGAGGAGTTGGAGAG
Source organism: Cladosporium sp. IMV 00045 (assembly GCA_001931905.2). Classification (NCBI taxonomy): domain Eukaryota; kingdom Fungi; phylum Ascomycota; class Dothideomycetes; order Cladosporiales; family Cladosporiaceae; genus Cladosporium; species Cladosporium sp. IMV 00045. Next base: position 98,697 of record MSJI02000695.1, on the reverse strand, counting down.
GGGCGGTGAGAAGGGTTTACCCTCGGATCAGGAGGTGAGGGAGAGGGAGAAGAAGCCAAATCACCCCAGCGCCGCGGAGGTCGAGCAGACGGGCCACCTCACGCCTCCTGTCGTCTTCCCGCAAGCACCTGGGCATGTTTCCGCCGAGTTCGTGCAGCAGTCCTCTCTCGCCAGTCCCGCCGGGCATGAAGGCGACAGTCCCAGCGGCGGAAAAGCAATCGGCACGCCGCCTACAAACGCAGGCCGAGAAGACGGCAGAGAGAAAGAAGAGGACATGGACCTCACCCCGCGCCCTCCTCTCCCCGTGACGCCCACAGGCGGGAGCGGGAGTGGTGGCGAAGCGGACCCAGATCCTACGCCGAGGGGGGCGAGTTCGCCGCTGCCTTTGCCTAGGAAGTGAGAAGGGCGAGTTTTGGCATCTGCATGTGGGCGCGAGAGATATTGATTTGATATGTGTTATGATTATGCCCTTTTTTTCTTCTGTTGTTTCTTTTCTTTTCTTTTTCTCTTTTACTTTTCTTTTTTTCTCATTTGTTGATTCGTTCGTTTGAATTTGAGCGTTTGTTTTGTTTTGTTTGTCATTTGGTCTCTTTCTTCGAAAGAGGACGAGAAGAAAAAGAGGAGTTTTCGATGGACTTGTGGCGGGTTTTCTTCTGATTTCGTCTGTTCAGAGTATGTAACGCATTTCACGAAAAAATATGATCCCTTTTCTCCTTCTTCTCTACTTGTGATATGTACATGTAGTTCCCGTGGAGTTTCATTTCTGTGAGCTTGTGATGGGATGGATTCGGCTGACGTTGGTTGGTGTTTTCTGGGTCTGCTCTGTTTTTTATTTTTATTTTTATTTTTTTTTTTCTGGCTATGATCTCGGTTGCAAAAATCTGATTCTTTTCATGCCTTGCTTTTCTTGGAGACCGGGACGGGAGGGATGGGAGGGAGAGGCAAAATAATGTCGGGCGGCAGAGTGTAGGTATGCATCGCTCCAGAGTAATATCTCTGTAGAGGATGGGGAACTCGTGATATTTCGTTCCGCCGTTCACCGTGGGACTGGTATTGGAAGAAAAGCATGCTAGATTGTGTTATATTCTGCTGTCGTGATATCTTTTCCCTATGTCCAAAACATCTCATCTATCGGCGTTGCGTGGCGCCTCACGACGGCACGAAGTAGGCTCTTTCCAGCGGTTCCCGAGCGACTTCCCATGCGAGCCAATCTGATCTTGTAGTCCTGTTATCATACAAAGTCAGCATTCCCATTACTTCAAAATCACCCAAAAAGACAAGAATAACTCACGGCAACAACCCCATAGCATTAACCTTCCAAGTCCCCAACGCCAACGCCAGCATATTGCACGCCACAAACGCCAGCTTCACCATCAAGAGTTCCTGCTTCTTGCCCTCCGTCTCGAAGCGCGCGAAGGTCTGGTTGATGTTCAGCAGCGCCTGCACCGGCGCTTTGAACAGCATGAACACCATCATGATGCTGAACATCTGCAGCGAGTTGCCAGACATGTACATCCCGATCGCGTTCATCGGCAGCTGCTTGGCGGGCGCGAGGGCCACTTCCCAGGCTTTTTTGAGTTTGAGAGTGGAGGTTTCTTCTTCGGTGGGTTTGGTGCGTGCGGGTGCTGCTGCTTTGCTGCCGGTTTTGGAGGTTTTGGATGGTTGTTGGAGGGTGAGGGTGGGTGTGAAGCCGGGAGGGTCAGCGAAGGTGGTGCTGTTGCGTGGTTTGGTGGGGGGTGAGGAGTTGAGGTCGAGGACCCATTGGGGTGGTGGTGGAGGGGCGGCCATGGTTGTGAATATTTGTTCTGGTATGATGTGGTATACTGATCGTTGTTGAAGACAGCAGTTACATGTATCCAAACGAAGTCCCCGCCAAGCATACCTTCAACATACCGGCTAGGAGCGAGCGGGTCTCCTTCCCCAGACGCAGCAGCGAACACTCTCGGGTGCCACGATCAACCCTTGGATCCTGCAGAAACGATCATCATCATCCTTCCTCCTTGGAAAACAATTCTCCCAATTATCACACCTTACCTTACCTTGTTTCTTGTACATACCACCAACGCCCGGCCCTCCGACCAGCACAGCCATCCAGCCCCTCTTCGCCTACCTACTCTCACCCCTGTCCCCGCACCGCACCGAGCGTCACGAGTACAGCTGCCACAGTCTACACCCAAAACACTTTCGCCGCTCATTGGTCCTGCTCGCGAATCTAGGCAAGGTGACCAAGGCGTGACACCCTTCGAGCGCGGCGGCAGGCCGCATGCGTGTGTGTGAGGTGGAACTATAAGGCCAAAAGACAAGATATCAAGAAACCATGAGTTCCGGACAAGATGCGAAGCTCTTCGCAAGAGTACGTTCTACACACATGCATACTCCCACCTCCAACACGCCCTCCTTGCCCTTCGGAGCAGGCACACCGGCTGGTGAAAGCATCGAGGCCGCGGTCGGACATCTCCTTCACGTGATAGCAGCCGTCTCGACCAATGCCCAATGATGTTCCTACCTTACGTAGCCTACGAATATCCCACGCAGAGCTATTACAATTACATCCCCCATTCGTACAGAAGCTTACTATGGGCGCGCGCGCAACAGGGCAAAGTCGCAGAGCTGCGCGCCGAGCTGGTCCAGCCGGCGACGAAGAAGGACAAGAATTTCTACGGCAAGAAGATCGCGTTGAAGAAGATCGTCGCCAACATGACCATGAGCAACAATGATATGGTTGCGCTTTTTCCGGATATTATTGGGTGTATGGGGTTGGAGAGCTTGGAGATTAAGAAGATGTGAGTATATTTCGTTCGGGGAGGTTGAAGGGGGATTGGTTGCTCAGCTGTTTTCGATGGGCTCAAAAAGTGAGTGACCTGGAGCTGATCATTCATAAAACAGGTGCTACCTTTACTTGGTCAACTACGCGCGGATGAAGCCAGATCTCGCTCTCAAAGCGCTGCCGTTCCTCCAGGAAGATCTCGTCGATTCAAACCCCTTGACCCGCGCCCTTGCTCTTCGAACGATCTCCTACGTCCACGTACGGCAATTTGTCGAAGCCACTGTCACTCCGCTCAAGAAACTGCTCAAGGACTCAGATCCGTATGTTCGGAAGACCTCGGCGTTTACGGTTGCGAAGCTCTACGACCACGACCGAACGATGGTCGAAGCGAGCGATCTGATCGATCGATTGAATTTGATGCTGAGGGACGAGAATCCGACTGTTGTCAGCAGTGCCTTGGCAGCGTTGATTGATATTTGGGAACGTAGCGAAACGATCAAGCTTACCATCGACTATACGAGTGCAAGCAAGATTGTCCAGATTCTTCCGGATTGCTCAGAGTAGGTGGACTTGTCTATTGACGACAGTTCCGACGCTGACTTGTTGCAGGTGGGGACAGACGTACATTCTGGAGGCACTCACATCTTACGTGCCACACGACACTGGCGAGGCTTCCTTCCTCGCCGAGCGAATCACACCCAGACTATCACACACGAACAGCGCGGTCGTCCTGACCTGCATACGCGTCGTTCTTTACCTCATGAACTACATCGACGACGAAAAGACGATTGCCGGGCTTTGCTCGAAGCTTTCACCACCTTTAGTGACTCTGCTCTCGAAGGGTCCAGAGATTCAGTATCTGGCTCTGCGAAATGCCTTGCTCATCCTGCAGAGAAGGCCTGAAGTGCTCAAGAATGACATTCGTGTCTTCTTCTGCAAGTACAACGACCCCATCTACGTCAAGGTCACCAAGCTTGAGCTCATCTTCATGCTGGCCACGGCGAACAATATCAAGGAAGTCCTTGCGGAGTTGCGAGAGTATGCCACCGAGATTGATGTACATTTCGTCAGGAAATCCGTCCGCGCGATTGGCAAACTGGCGATCAAGATTGAGCCGGCTGCCAAACTGTGCATTTCCACTCTGCTTGACCTTGTCGCGACCAAAGTGAGCTACATCGTCCAGGAAGCGACGGTGGTCATTAAGAACATCTTCCGCAAATACCCCAATCAGTACGAAAGCATCATCTCTACATTGTGCGAAAACCTCGACTCTCTGGATGAGCCTGAGGCCAAGGCCGCCATGATCTGGGTTATTGGACAATACGCCGACCGCATCGACAACTCGGAAGTTCTGCTGGAAGACTTCCTCGACACATGGCAGGATGAAACACACGACGTCCAACTCGCACTCCTGACAGCGACCGTCAAGCTGTTCATCCAGCGACCCACGAAGGGCTCCGAGCTTGTTCCCAAGGTCCTCAAGTGGGCGACCGAAGACACCGACAACCCCGATCTGCGAGACAGAGGCTACATGTACTGGCGTCTACTGTCCTCCAACCCCACCGCAGCAAAGCAAGTCGTCATGGGCGAAAAGCCACCCATCACCGCCGAATCCGAGAAACTCGACCCCATCACGTTGGAAGAAATGTGCCTCGTCGTCGGCACCCTTGCGACCGTCTACCTCAAACCCGTGCACACCGTCTTCCGCTCCGCGCGCCCTCGAAAATTGCAAGAAAGCCCCGCCCTGCAAAAAGAACAACTCCCCTCTTTTCAAGCCGCGCAACAAGCCAAAGCCCTCGCCGCGCAGCAAGGCATCGTCAACGGGGTTGCGGCCGTCCCCGGCGCGTCGGGCGCCGCTGCTCCGAACGGCGACGTCCTCACCGAGGCCGATGCGTATTTCGCTTCCGTCAGTGGGCCGCAGCAGATGGCTTCTATGAGGTTGAACGATGATGGGTTCGCGAGCAGTCCGAACCCCAACGCTTATACCGTTAATGCCAATCAGCCGCTGGGGACTGTGCAGCCGATGAGGCAGGTTAATGATGGCAGGGATGGGGTGGGTGAGGGGGAGGGGGATTTGTTGAGTTTGTAGGAGATTGTTAGTAATCAAAAAGACATGGACTTGTTTTTTTCTTTCTTCTATTCGCATGTGGCTCTGCTGTCAATATGTTTGCATGCCATTTGGCTTGCTTGCCATGACGGCAGGATGAGATTTGGTCTCACTTTGACCCATTCGGCGTGTGTTTCATTTTCTGATCTCGTTTCTTCACCTGGCAATTCCTTGTGGATGGTGTCTATATTACTCTTTTCTAGGTGGCAAAACCTCTGAAGATGCCATTCTCACGAAACATGACAAAAATATCAAAACACCCCAATGGCAAAAAGGTGATGTCTATATTTATACTGTCTAGAAGAAGGGCTTTCCAGCTTGGATGCGCTAAGCGAAGCCAAGCACAGTTCGCGGCTCAGTAGCGCTGGAGAAGTCGAAGGCTTGCGTATCCCCCATCGTTCGCCGCTCGGGCCATCTCCAATCCCATAACATATGTTCCCATTCGTTGCGCCGGCCTTCATTCACCAACCCAACGACTGACTGACTGACTGACTGACGCTACGACGCACACGACACGACACACGAACAAGCACTGCGACACTCTCCCAGCAGAACCGGGAGGTCACTTCCTCTCCCCAGCAGCCAAAGAACCCGCACACGCGCACTGCGCACCCCACCGCGCGCCCACTCGCCAAGAACCAGCAAACATGCTCTACAAGCCCGCCCTCCTGGCCACAGCGGCCACGCTCGCTTCTCTCGCCAACGCGATGCCGGAAATCACATCCCCGGCCGCGGGTTCCTCGAACCCCGTGACGTCCGGCTCGAATTCGATTACCGTAGAGTGGAAAGACGACGGGGAAGCGCCCAAGGTGGCGCAGCTGAAGAGCTTTCAGTTGCAGTTGATCGTGGGCGGGAATACGGGGGATGATTCGGTGAGTTTTCACTTGGGCTATTGGAGGGGAGGGGAGAGGGAGGTGTGATGGTTTGGGAGATTGGGAGCGTGGACTGACTTGATATGTGAACACAGCTACCTCTTGCTGCTGGCGAATCTACTACTTTCGGTAGTGCGACGTCGACGAAGTTCAGTATCGACTCTGCCGTTGCGGATGATGTGAAGAATGGATTGTGAGTTGCTTGTTCTGGCAGTCTTGGATCCACAAGACCCGACTAACCACGACATCCGACAGTTACTTCAAAATGATGTCCGTCGCAACCGAAGGCGGCCAAGTAATCACATACTCACCCCGCTTCTCTCTCACCGGCATGTCCGGCACGACAGAGAAGAAATACGTCGACGCCGCCGCGGACGCCGGCACCAAAGTGCCCTCGACCGAAGACCAGACGGCCAACAACGCCGACGCCGCGGCTGGAGATGCAGCCGCCAACTCCGGCATTCCGCTCGAGTCGCAGACGGGTTTGATGAGATTCGCGCCCATGCAATCCGTGCCGCCCACCAAGATCACCAAGAAGGACACCAAGCCTCTCTACCCGACTAGCTCGTATAAGATCGCCGTGTCTTTCTTGCCTACGCCCTCGGTCACCAAGACGCAGACTGCTTCGCAGACTTTCAGCGCGGATAGCATGGAGAATACTGTATGTTCTCCTGAGAGCCCTTGCGGTAATGCAAGCAAAGTAATGATATGGCTAACACGATATACAGGCCTCAGCTCTGCCTGGTCCGGAAGGAGACATGCACAGGTTCCTCAACCGCTGGAAGGACTAGATTGTTTTTATCTTGACCAATCCCACGAGAGTCTGACGAGAAAATCAGGATTAATAAGGACTCACTCAATAGCTTTCGCTATAATATGCTAGGGGCGTTTCAGGACACGGCACCGGTTCTTCGAGACCGGGAATCTTTTTGTAAAGCATGTTGCTTTGGTTTTGGGGGGAGGAGCTTGGGCATGTGTAGATATCATGAAATAATTTGAATAAATCAGAGCAAAGTGAATTTGTTTTGATCTCGTCCAGGAAAGGTGTAATTGACTACGAAAAATGGCAATACTATCTTCCATTTCCATCGTGTAATAAGGTTACATTTCTCTCTCTCGCCCTGTCCACATGCCGCGGTCCCGTGGAGAGAGATTTGGGGCCCGCTTACGGCCGGCTCATCACACTTTATCTCGTATCTCGCGTGCCGAACTTGAACTTCAGACGAATAGCCGCCAGAACTTGTTGAAACATCGCTTTTCACAATTGTTATTGAAGATGGCCAAACAAATCGCAAACCCCGACCTGCCCGCGCCGCCTTCTGGCAAATATCCCGCCAAAGCCCACTGTCGCCGCGTCGCGAAGTGGCTCGCTGAGAATGATGGGCCGAGGAGCGGCGTTATCTATTTGGAGGGGCAGGCGCTTAGGGAGAATGAAGTAGGTCATGTTTTTGGGAATGGATCATTCTCGTGAGACTGGGACGGTGCTGACTCGATGGGATAGGATGACGATACGGAGGCGCATTTTAGGTGGGTAGAGAGATTCTGATCTTGGATGAAAGAACAGCGACTTGGAATGAAGTTGAGATGAGAGAGTGTTGATGCTAACGGTACTTGATAGACAGCGTCGCCACTTTTTCTATCTGACTGGATGTGAAATGCCGGATTGCTCTTTTGCGTATGACATCGCGGCCGACAAGTCGACTCTCTGGATTCCGCCTGTGGACCCCGAGTACGTGATGTGGGCGGGTATGCCGCTGCTGCCAAAGGAGGCTATGGAGAAGTTCGACGTCGACAACGTCCTTACTACCGATGAACTAAAATCTGGAAAGGCCGTCCAGGACATGCTCAAGAAGCAGAACGAAACTCTCCTCGTCATCAAAGACCGATCAGACCTTTCCATCTTCCACGCAGACAACGTCAAGCACCTGCAGCCCAACATCGACGACGAACTCGTCCGCCGCGCCATCGAGCAATGCCGCGTAGTCAAAGACGAACACGAGATCGCCATGATCCGGCACGCCAATATCGTCTCTTCCTACGCGCACAAGCAAGTGCAAGCCAGCGTGCACGCGGCCTCGAACGAGCGCGAGCTCAACGCCGTCTTCGTCCTGCACTGTCACGCCAACGGCTGCAAGGAAATGGCCTACGGCTGCATCTGCGCCGCCGGCACCAACGCCAGCACCCTGCACTACGTCCACAACGACCTGCCCCTCGACACCAAGCTCAACATGCTCCTCGACGCCGGCGCCGAGTACAGCTGCTACTGCGCCGACATCACCCGCACCTTCCCGCTCAACGGCCGCTTCACCACGGAGAGCCGCGCGGTTTACGAGCTCGTGCTGAAAATGCAGACCGAGTGCATGGGCATGATCAAGGCGGGCGTGCTGTGGGAGGACGTGCACATGCGCGCGCACGCGATCGCGGCGGAGGGCTTGCGCGCGCTGGGGATTCTCAAGCAGAGCTTGTCCGTCGAGCAGATTCTTGAGAGCAAGATCACCACGCGCTTCTTCCCGCACGGCCTCGGCCACTACCTGGGCATGGACACGCACGACTGCGGCGGCAACGCCAACTACGCCGATCCGGACCCTTACCTGTCGTACTTGCGCGTGCGGGGGAAGTTGCCCGTCAACGCTGTCATTACGAACGAGCCCGGGATTTATTTCAGGGAGTTTCCGCTTAGGCAGGAGTTGAAGGACGGGGTATGGGAGGGGGTTGTTGATGAGGGCGTGCTCGATCGGTATTGGAGCGTGGGCGGCGTGAGGATCGAGGATGATGTTGTTGTTAAGGAGGGTGGGTGTGAGAATTTGACGACTGTCAGTAGTAGAATTGAGGATGTCGAGGGGTTGTGTAATGGAGTTGTTGATGTTTGAATGGGGATGACGTTGGGACGAGAGGTTAGATGTAGATGAATGCTTGAAATGATTGATGCTCGAGACTTCATGCAATCACGGCCTCTTCGCTCGTCTCTTCACTTGTTTTTCCGAGGACGGCGTCCGTCCCAGACAAACTGATGCGGCACACATGATCAAGTCTGGCATATATCATGAGGGGGTAATATTCCAAGCACAGCAAAGACTAGAAAAGAGAAGGGAAGAGAAAAGAAAAAGGACACGAAGACTCAGTCGAGCATGCATGACAATAAGCGAGATAGGGGCCTCGCCAAACACATTGTTTTCATTTCCCGTTTTCAGTATCATTTCAGTCACACTCACTCAGTCCAGAGCGACAGACGTCCCATACCAAAAGCCCAAGTTCAGAATAAAAGAGTAAAACCACTAAAAAATTCAGAAGGGACCCAACGAAGAAGAAAAACGAAAGGTTAAAATACACAGGGCCACCCCTCGCGCGCCCTAGGGGAAAAATGCCGCCAGTCCTTTCTTTTTTTCTTTTTTTCTCTTCCATTGCTCATTTTTGCCTCCTTTTCCCACCGTTCCAGTCTTTTTTGCTTTTCTTGTCCTTCTCCCCTTTTCTTGGTGGTAAAAAAAACCTCATTCTAGCCCGCCCTTTGGAACCGTATTGCTTTGTATCAGAGTTGCCTTCCCCTTTTCGTGCTCGTGTTGGCATTCATAAAGAAGCGAAATTGGAGATTCGTTAAAGTAAGTGGTGAGGGAGTGATAGCGTAGGTGATCGCTCGCTGCTCTTGTCCCTGTGAAGATACCTGGCTTGATGGTCGCGGGCTGGTTGGGTGGGGACAGGGAGCGTCGATGGGTTTCCGTGAATAATGCTCGTGGGGAGATCGTCAAAGTGGTGTCGTTGAGTCGGAGGACTATCATCGCGTGAATGTGAGGTGGGCCCAATGATGGCAGGGAGATGTAAACAAGCCCCTTTGAAGGGACGCATCCTCGCGCTCGAAGAGACTAATGACCCGATGTGCGATGGTGCGTCTTGACCGGCTTCCGCGCCTCTTTGGATTCGGCGAGAGGGAGAGAGAGAATATCGTAAATGTTGAGTCGTTGCTTTTTTTGCCGTCAAACGTTTCGAAAAAAGTAGAGAATTTGTCGTAGCTGTGATGTTGTCTTCGCCTCTGTGCTGTTAAGATTCCTGTATGCGTGCGGTGGTCGCGTGAAAGAAATTCGTAGAAAATGCGTGGTGGGGTGGTTTTGGGGAAAACAGAAACATGCTCCTTCGCTCAGGTAAGCGCCTGCGCTCTTGGGCGCGGAGACGATGCGTGCTGATGGTTTTGGTGCTGTTTGCTGATTGAACGCGGCAGATTGCGAAGAAAGAGATGGTGGATTGCACCGCGGTGCTGGTGGATACCAGGAGTGTTGTTTGGTGTGAGAAGATGGATTCTTCGGACTCAAGTGCAGCCAGCTTGGAGGTCAGGGTAATACCCCCTACTTGATTCGACGCCTTGGAAGCGACCGATGTTGCCCGCAGTATACTGCGCGCCAGGGATGGCATCTGCGTACTCCGTTTTGACAGCGTACTGGCGCGGTTCTGTCGAGTAGCGAGCGTTGCTCTCGATTTTGCCGAGCGGCGGTAGTTGAGTTGCCACTCCCTCGTAAATACTGCTCGGGTAGTATTGGTAACCATCGTGCTCTTGGATCGCAATTCGCTCCGCGTCAGACATTACTGCATCCATCTGGTACCTCTCGACAGCTGAACCGTCAATGCTTGACGTGCTACTTCCGGAACGGCTGTCGGGGTGATCAGGAGACACGTTCATCCCACAGTGATTTCGAAAGCCATTGCTTCCGCCGTTGATGCCTCCAGTGCCGAATTGACCACCAGCACCTCGAAAGCCACCCGCGTTCATGCTGCCAAAGGGCGCGCCGCCAGTGTTGTAGCCTCCATTGGAACCAGTCGCGCCGCCTCTGCCAGCTGTGCCGTTGTGGCCTTCATTCTGATAGTGACTGGGGGAACGGCCTCTTACGACGATCTTTTCGCTTACCCGCTGGGCGATCTTGACCCACATTGGCTCGTCGTGCTCAGTCTTTCTGATGTCCACAAACAGCTCCACCACCAAGTGGAAGTATTGCTGAGACGCACGTCTTTTGCCGTTGTTTGCAGTCGCTTGCTTGAACTGTATCCTTTCAAACGTGTGATTGGTGGACGTGCCTGGAGCGGGCATGTGTGCGCCTCCAGTGCCCATCACGTAGTGGTTCATCGTCGGAGTCGACTCCGCTTGAGTTGGTGAGCTGTCTTCAGGCATGCTCTGGAAAGGGAGGTTTGGCCCGGGTTGGTGGCCAGTCGCATGGTATGCTTGGGTAGGAATCTGATATATTCCGTGGGGCGAGATCGTTGAGTCCCCTCTCCCGGTAGGTGTCGGCGAAACTTTGGTAACATCAATCTTGAGTTTAGGTCCGTTGTCTCGCTTTGGTGTGTGCTGGACAAGCTCGATTGATTTGCCCTGCGACCCGTCAACCGCGGCTGAGAGTCGCATACCCATGGCCTTGACGTGCTCGGTGGCATTGTTGCGCTTGATGGTTAAGCGACCGTTCGCGATGGTAGGATGAAGCTCAAAGTTGCAGTTGACAGAAAAGTAGTTGCGTCGATAGCAAGTCCACTTTTCGTCTGCGGTCGACAGGAAGAACCCCTTTTCGACCTTGGCATGAACTTCAGGTGTTACCGGAACACCCTCACAGTTCATCTCAAGTAGCACTTCGAGGTTCGGCCAGGGGAAATTCAGGGATTCGCTTTGCATGGCATTGTAAGCGTGTGCACCTGGCGTAGCCATGTGTGCAGGGTAACCAGTTGGGATGCCTGTTAGAGACAACCCTGCTGTTGCTGCTGAGAGTACGCCTCGGGAGAAATCCGCGTACTGCGGGTAACTTGGCTGGGCTGTGGGCGAGAGCTGGCTTCGCGCGAGGTAGGGGGATGAGTTTGTGTACAAATCGCGGTCGGCGGCATTCGTGGCGCCTGATAAAGGTGACCGATTTGGTGGTGGCAACACGCTTTGCGTTGAAGCTTCTAGTCTGTCACAGGCGTGAGCATGGACAATCAGTCGAGATCAGCTTGTCACGACCAGTGGTCGCACGAGGAGGGATGCTTACATTGAGGGCACTCGAGCACCGGCGTGAGACTGAGGCACAAACGCCTGGGGCAGTGGCACCGGTCCCGGGTAAGAAGGAATGCCACTTGTGTAATGGCTTGTCGGCTGATAGTTGTTGTACGTCAGAGAAGAGGCTGCAGAGGAAGGGCTGGTTGAGATAGAGCCAGATCCCGAATCAGTGGAATTTTGGACGTTGGGATAACTGTGAAGCGGTGGTCGTCAGCGTACAGCACATCGCGCGTGATTGAGTGCAACAATGCAAAGGTCAAGGCCAGCGAGGCTGCAACATGATTGCTTGTTACAGGCGCTAAGCGCTCATAAAGCGGTGCGGTAACCAGGCTTCGAGAATCCACAGCTCAATCCGACATGACATAGCTCGTAGTGTGATCAGCAGCCATGATCAATGAGTGAACGCCGGAGAGACAGCAGCAGTACCGTAGTGTCGGCTACCGTGTTGTGCAACAAGTGTCTGACAGCGGAGGCGTTGGAGGACAAGTGGAAGGATCAGGGCGCCGTAAGACGATCAGCCCATGCGAGAGGATGCCTTGTTGGCCAAGGCGCCTCCTCGCAGAAGCGAATGAAAGGCTTGATCGGGGAAGTGGTTATGTGGGTTACAGCAGGGAACGAATCAGAGCTCACTACGTACCTTCTGCCATCCAGCGCTAGGTTTCGACCTGAGAAATAGCGAGGGCCAGGAGTGCTCCCAGAGGTTGCGTAGGCGAAGGCTCCGGGAGACTGTTGTACAAGCGAAGAGTCCCGACGCAGAGGATCGAACGAGCCGTTGCTGTTGTAAGATGGATGATGTGCATGTCCCGAAAATTGGTCGAGGCAGTCCGGATCAGAGGAAAGGGAGTAATCGTTGTGCAGAGGAAGCTGCTGCTGGAGCAGCGTTCCTAGATTGACGAAACGTTAGCAAGAGACACACGAACCGCTGCAGGGAATGAGATGCACGGCGAGAATGACACCGCGGGCTTGGTCGAAGCACAGGTTGACCTCGTACTCGCGAGATCGTGCACGTGAAACGAAAGTCGGATGCCCAACGTTACACTGCGCGCAACAGCATGACGAGTGTTGGTAGAGTGGTACGAAAACAACAGAATGGGGAACAAAAGGGCCGTTTCCAGCATTGCGGTGGGGCCAAAGCGCAATGACCGGTCGGCAGATGTGGGAACAGTAATTTGGGGTAGATAGCTGGGAGCTGAAGGGTGAGGGCTGAAGACAGGGGATTGGGCGAGACTCGAGCAGACGTGAGAGGCGCATGATGCAGGCAGATACATGGGTGTGGGAATCGGAGTGAGCTCACCTGGTTCCATTGCTAGAGCGGAGCCCATGTATATGCGCTGTGCCGCACCGTCGTCGTCGACAACCTCGTGAGTTCCAGAACGAAAGCGAATGGTCATCGATCACCCGGAGCGAGCAGGACCAGCACGACGGACTGACGCAGGTTGGAAGAAGCCAATAACGCGATTCGCAACGGATACAATGGTTGTCGTCGAAGATGGTCTCGGCTTGGCGCGACTTCCTCGTGTGTTGGAGCGCCTCAGGCTCGCGGCTGCTGGCGGGCCGCTTTGGGATTCGACAGGCCCTGAGTGATGAGCAGAGCTAATGCGCGAGACGATTTTTGGGCGCGGAGACGACGCAGCGAACGGCTGGAATCGACCGGGGTGCTTGACACACTGCCGTACGAGTCAGATCGACCTTTGCGATCCCACTTAATCGCAATTTGACTTCACGCCTGGCGGCTGTCTCGGCTGCTTTTTCTGACGTCCGCGCTGGTCGAGATGCTCAAGACTCTGCAAGCAACAATGTCAGCACCCTGCGAAAAGACTTGAAACGGATTGTCCAGCATGTTTGCGTCGTGGGGGGGCGGTGGGTTGGAACGAATTCGCGGTACGCTAATGCCGGCGAGCAGGCCGCGCATCTAGACAGGTCACATATGGAGATGTCCTTGGAGGCTCGATTACCCGAAGGCGGGGGCGCCCTGAGCAGCTATGGCATATCGTCGCAGCAATCGCAGTTTCCGGTGTCGATGTCGAGGCCGCTTTCAAGCAATTGAGAAAGTTCACAGGACGTACCTTGTCTTGCGACAGTGAATCTCGCGTCACGACTCAAGCGTAATGTCGAAATCTGAATAAGATCCAGAGATTGGAGGAGCTCGGTAGGGCAGAGACAGGCGTAGGAACAAGATCGATCGGTAATCGTATCGCAATGTTTTTCTTTGGAAGGAACAGATGAGTCCCAAGGGATGTTTGACTCCGAGATCAGGATGGCTGCGATTGAGTATGCTGACTTCCCAATCTCAACAACGAGCCGCGATGCTCCCTTATCTATTCAGCATTCGTTAGTCTTCCGTCTGATGTAAGTGAAGTCAGTTTTGGCAGTGAGCGATAGCGTACCTTGCGTCAAACGCCAAGCGAACAAAGGAGCCCGACTCGACTTTCCTTACCAGAACTCGAGGCTTTCCGTGATAACAATGCCCGGAGAGGTGCGAGGAGAGATGTCAAAAAGTCTAACATATGAAACTTCAAGTCGCAGGAGTCAGAGTTGGTGTTTTGAGGAGATCGGGAATAAATCGTCCGTGGCAACGGGATAACCTCAAAGGCGGTGGGAGAGCACAGATAAAAGTGTGTAGGGATATGCCGGCTTCTCGCGCAGAAGAGGCAAGGCTGTCAGGTCAAAGAGGGATGAAAGAGAAGCCCAGCGGCCCACTTTGAGGGTTCGTGATGCAGCGACGAGACGGTGCAGGATGATAGGCAACACGCGCGCTGTGGCCTACTGTCCCGTCGTGGACTGCAACAAAGAGCAGACAACCGGCCAAGGCCGGCCGCAGCAAGTTCTGAGGGTGAAAATAACAGCACCTCTCCACCCTCCTCCAAAACTCCGCGAACATTGCAGCAGTGAGATACCCGACGGTTTGGATCAGGATGATGAGGTGTGGCATCAGGTCATCAGCCTCAACAAGCAGGGTAAAGCAGCAACGATCGTATTTTCGAACCCTCCTAACCCGGCCCCGGGTCTGCTTGGATGCCAGCCAACGCTCAGGCCACGCTCCGTGCGTGTGTCTGTCTGGCTAGGCTGGCTGGTTACAGTGGGAAGCTGCATCAGCTCCTACGCCTTCCTCGGCTGACCGAAAGCGGTCGCCGTCCTCGTTATTGCGAGGCTGTGAAGTAGTTCGTCGAGAAGGGGTGAATGGGGATTCGATCAGATTATGTCAGTCTCTAGATCAGCAAATGAACCCAAGTCGATTACCTTCTCTCCTTGCTGTTGCTAAATGGCAACGTGGGCCTAGCGTTCGTCACTGCCGTCTTTCCTTGCTCTTCACCCCCGACGAGTCTTCGGCGACCCGACTCAACAACTTCGTGGCCTCGACGGCATCGTGCCAGCAGCTAGCCGTGAACAATCACTCATGATCTCGGCAAGAGCGCGGACCAGGCTGCCTCCCCGCCTTCCAAAGAAACGGTCTGTCTGATCATCCTCTGGGATGCAACAGTATCGACGCATTCAAACCAACCATCGAGCTGCCCTGGTGCCTCCCCCGGTCGGGCCGCCATCCGAATGCGACTCTATGCAAGTGTACTTTATGCAAAGCGTCAGTTGTACCGAAGCGAAGACATCTCCAGGGGCAGTTCTTGCCTGGTCCGCGCGGGGCTGCAGACACTGGAGGTCCCGGGGATGTGGTAGGATACATATTACAAAATATCGTTCGCCGGGGAAAGCTGTTCTTTGATAGGGAGTCCCTGATTTCGGGGGATGGCCTGAGCGGGCCGTGTCTCTACTGTTGGTAGAGGTGGTCACGCGAAAAGCCTCCACGCGTTTTTCGTTTATCTCTCTCCACATCGGAGCACTGCCATCCAGTTGCTCGAGTCCGAGTTTGGTTGTTCTGTGTCCGATGCTTGGACTGGTCAATTTGGGAAGGATGATGTCCCCAGCAAGCCACACGATGCAGAGAATCTGGGGCTGCAGATCATCGGCAAGGTCGCAGCAGGGACAGACTGTAGAGCGCGGATGAGCGCCATAGCTTCTGTTCTTACAGCTGCCAGAGGGCAGGGCAGAGCGCCCGAATCGGTTCACTTACTTGCTACTGCGCGGCTGCCGCTGAGCGAAGCCAGCCATGGCAGACGTCGCATGTTTCGGCGGCGCCCACCGCAATGCAATCGACGAGGCAATACTGGATTGCCGCATGTGGCTTGCGAGCTGCAGGCCACACACACATCGCGACGCGCAGCAACCCCTTGCATTCGATCTCTTCAATAAGGCCCCCACGTCAGCCCGCAACGGCATCGTCCGGATAGATTATCAACCAAAGGCTCGCTAAACGACTGCAGATGGCCTGGTACCTGCACAGTTGCAGAAGGGTGCAGTCAACAAACCACTAATCCACGTGTGTGTATGCAGCAGTGAGGTCGAGTGATGTTGGCTTTGTCTACGGACGCTAGAGTACGGGCCTTGCGCTTAAGGGTCGGCCATATCTACAAAAGTGCTAAAAGTCCAGATTTCCTGAGTTTTACCATAGTGCCAAAATTCAAATTTAGGCTTATTTATATTAAA
Source organism: Cladosporium sp. IMV 00045 (assembly GCA_001931905.2). Taxonomy (NCBI): domain Eukaryota; kingdom Fungi; phylum Ascomycota; class Dothideomycetes; order Cladosporiales; family Cladosporiaceae; genus Cladosporium; species Cladosporium sp. IMV 00045. The sequence goes on along the minus strand of MSJI02000695.1, from coordinate 82,411 downwards.
ACACACTATATTCCATTATTTTTGATAGTAATAGCTCCTAACATCCCTTAATACCTCTTTTACGTAATAGCAGATCATTAAAATAGACCCCTAGGACGCCTACGTATCTATCTCGACGAGTAGACCGATTAGATACGGGATTAGTAGGCCCTCCGGTAGATATATAAATAGATATAGGTTTATATTAAGGAGGCTATTAGTATACCTCTTATAATTCGATCGTTTAAGTAGAAGATTAAAGAGATAGGACTATTATCTTATCTTTTTATAGAGGACTTGCTATAACTTCGTACTATTATCTTAAACATATACTCTAATCTTCGCTTTACTAATACCGAGATAGTAGCTATCTTAGTACTAGACGGCTTTAAAACTAATATTCGTAGGCTAGTACGCTTATAAAAGCGTATAGGCTTTAAGAAGCGTATTAAGCGAAGTAACTTCGAAATAGTAAATGCGTAGCTCTATAAGTTACTTAGCTAAGAACTCGATACTAATAATATTAGTAGCTTTAGAGCTAGGAACTTTTATACCTTTATACGTTTAAAGTATAATATAGTTAGAAGGTAGGCTATATATCCTAATCTAAGACTACTAGCTACGGTTTACTAGCTACGGTTTTATTAACGCCGTATACTAACTACTCCTAGAAACCGTATATATCGTATCCTCCGAGAACTTAACTCTATAAGTCTAGAGTAATAGAGAGCGAGAGCCTTTTAGTATCGAGGCTAGGTTATCCTACTAGAGCCTAATAATACTTAGTCTCTCGACGCCTACTATAAGCTCGAGTATTAGAGTATTTAGATCTATACTACTATTAATATTTACTCCTGCTTTATTTTCTAGTACTACGTTAGCATCTTAGGACGAATAGCTATCTCTATTCTTAGGTAGTATATTAGTACTATTATAACTAATAAGATCGTCCTACGAATCGTCTAGACTAACTATAGTATAGAGACCCCTATAACTATAAATACGTACTACTAAATAAGTAGTAAGATTTAATAAGGCTCGCTTAAGTTTAGAGATACTTTTTGCTTTAGTACTAGTAAATAGAACTCTACTATTAAATAATAGTAGTAGTAGTAATCATTTAGCGCAATCCTATAATAGTATAACTACTTTCTCGAATATAATAGAGACGAGGCTTATAATACTAACTAGCTCTTAGACCGAATTGCATTTTTAGTAATCTATATACCTATCTTTCGAAACGCCCTCTTATAGTTTATTTATATTTAGAATAACTATCGAATTCAGAAGTAACCCTAGTAGCTATACTTTATACCTAGTATCCCTTTCCTTTTATATTACTACTCTAAGCATACTAGCGGCGTTAAGAGTAGCTTTACTATTCTAGAGGATTTACTAACCCTTTAGAGCATATAATAAGATCTCGAGGACCTTAATCTTAATAAATACCTCCTAATAGAAACGCTTTAGTAGTATAGTAATAAACTTAAGCGTCGTAGATTTACGCGCAAGATCGATAGCTTAGCTATTAATAATAGTAGTAAGCGTATCTATAAGCTCGCTTTCTACGCTCTTCGCGATATAGCTCGCTAATATATACTACGCGGTATATAGCCACCTCTTAAAGAGTTAAATAAGCTATAGAATACGCGTTAGTAGTTAAATAATTACGTGCTACTAGAGGGGATCTAAAGAGTATTCTATAATATAAACGAGGAACTAGTTATTTATTATCTAATAGACCTAATTAAAGAGGAGCTATACCTTAACGATAGCTAAGCTAGGGACGATACTACTATTAATCCTTTATTAATTAAATTATAGGCGTATATAGGTTAGATACGCTTTAAGCGCTCGTATAATATACCGGATACGTTCGCTAGCTACGGTTTAAGCTTAGTAATTTCTAGAGTTTAAAGCCTTCTCTTCTTCTAATTTAATCTTACTCTCTTTTTCTAACTCTAAATAAGTATAAACTTAAGTAGTTAGTTATTAGCTTCTATACCTAACCTCTCGTTATCTACGTCTTTATTAATATAACTTTACTACTCCTACCTATATAATAGACTAATCGTTATCCGATCGCCGGTTTTAATTATTAGAAGCTAATAGGTTAATACTAATACTATTCGTAATGCCTTATATTAAACCTAAATCTACTAATTAAACCTCTAGTCTACTATTCCTCGGTAGTAGTATTATCTAGTTATCGATTAATATCCGAAGCACCTACTCCTCTACTACGATCCTATCTACTAAACCTACGATCGTTATCGTTCTCATAACCTCGATTACTAATAACTACGATAATACCTCTACTAGCTAACCCTACCTTACGGTTTAGCTCGATCTCTAAATACGCTAAAATAGAGCGTTAAAAAGAGTTTAAAAATAACCTACTACCTACTTATAATACTAGATCGAACGCGATAAGCTTCTATAACGTACTAACCAATTTAATATCTAGCCGAATAGATAAGTAGAAGCGTATATCGGTTAAGGTCTAGTTATATTACTTAGAGGTAATCTAGCCGGATATAGATAACGCGCTTAGTAGCCTTCCTAAACAGAAGTCGATTTAGAAGTTTAGTAAGCCGGTTATTAACTACTAGAGCGAGCTTAATTAGGATACCCGTATATAGGAGTAACCTTTTAAGAAGTAGGTATTTAATTAATATCGGATTAAAACTCTTTAGGAGATTAAGGAGTTACCTAGCTTTCTTAACTTTATTCCCTATACTACTATTAATATAGGTAAGTTAGTTATTACTAGGGTTAGCGTAGCTATAGATAAGAAGGATATACTCGAGGATAAGTTAGATTGCTTTGCTATACCCTTAAAGAAAGGAGTGCGGGAGGTAAATATTATTATCAAGTATAACTAGCGAGTTCGAGAATAGCTATATAACCCTAATTATAACTCCGATAAATTAGACTAGTAATCGACACGATAATCTACGCAAATAGTAACCCCTTTTACGCTATCCGAGTATAACGATATCTAATATCAATTATATAAGAGGCAGTCTATTACTATAGATAATATTAACGCTAGCTATAGTCTACTAGCTACGGTTCGCTAGTCTATTAAAGGGACGCAAATTAAATAGGATAAAGTATCTTAGTTATCTATTATAATCGATCCGGATAACCTACTAGATTATATCGACCTTACTACCCTATTACGTAATATACTCTTACCTAATACGTTAATATCCCTACTTTCGAGCCCTATTAAGCTATTATAAAGAACTTAACCACTATTCGAATTAATACTACTACCGAAGCTAGATTCCGATAACGACCGTATTAATTTACCTCTAATTAGAAGACGTAAAAGTAAAGTAGTAAAGACGACGAAGAAGATAGAAGCTACAAGTAAGAAAAGGGATAAGGTACTAAAGGCGTAGTTAAAGCGATAGAAGGGAACTAAGGTCGTTCTAGATAGTACTAATTATAGCTATAGGACTTAATACGTAGAGGTATATTAGAAGAAAAAGGTAGATACCTCGTAGATATAGCTATTTATTTTTACGTTAAATAATAAAAAGAATAGTAGTAAGTAAAGTTTTCTAATAATCCCGTCTATATATATAATCTATATTCTTAATCTAGTATTAAGAAGGGTATAAATAAGTTTATAAATAATTACGAATTAGAGTATTAAATTAGGTATTATAAAGGCTAAGATATCTATACCTAAAGCAATTTACTAATAAAGCCGATTAATTTCCTAAAGGTTAAAGAAGTCGACTTTACTACTACGCTTCTAACGAAGAATACTTACGCTCTTTATAAGTCCCCTAAACTTTAGTAGAGTCCTCTTAGTATTTATATTATTTAAGATAAACTTATAAATACTCTTCGTATCTACTATATTCTCTATAGACTCCTATTCGAAGCGCGTAAAGTCGTAATCCTTAGGCTAAAGCTACGCCGGACCTAGTAACTCGACCTACTTACTACTCTTTCTATCTAGGTAGAAAGGGGTATCCTATACGATAACGTTATAGAAGAGTATACAGTTAATAGTAGTAAAAAAATAGTATAGTAGGAGCTAACGCTACTATATTATAGCCTAGTTATTATTAGTAATGTCTCTATAAAGAAGAAGTAGTATTTTACTTATATTTATTAGCTACCTAACTCGCTTTCTCTAAAGGAGGTAGCGCGCGAAGAAGAGTAGAGATCTATAGCGCTATAGAAGTTTATTAGTAAAGTATATAAAAACCGTAGCTAGTAGAGTATAGCTAGTAAATTTACTTACTACTTAAATATCGTCCTAAGCGTAAAGCTAATACTTAAAGTAAATAATACTAATCTTACGTAGAGTTAGGCGGACTTTACGTGCTTTCTCTTTATTACGTATAAAGATAACGTAGTAGAAGTAATATAGCTAGCGAATATTAGGTCGAACGCCTAGTACGCGAGTCTCGTAGAGCTTTAAGTTAAAGAGGCAGAAAAGAGCCTTATTACTATTTATAGTAAGTACCTCCGAAGGATTACGTAGTAGTCTCTACTCGCGAATATAGAGCGAAGCTTCTTCGAGTATAAGAACCTTCTTCTAGAAGTTCTTTATACGCTAGATCTAGTAGTCGCGAAGATAAGGCTAGTCGCGCATAAAAATACTTACTATTAGCACTAAAATAAGGCTACTAACGTCTTTACCCCTCTCTAGTATCGCTATTTATATAGGTAGCTTCTTCTCGTAGAACTTCTTATACTCGTACTATATAAGCTTCTTATTCTCGATCTCTATCTACTTATCGACCTCGTCTAAATCTATCTACGTTTTCGCTATAGTTCTATTTATATAGTTACTCTCGAGTCTTACGCTTTTATAAAAAGCGTTAGAGTCCTACGCTACTATGATATAGCTTTTCTTTACTTTACTATAGAACTATTAGGATGTATTAGGAAAAGCGTATACGAACTACTTACTACTTACTATTAATCCTTAAGATCGCCTCTTAGATACGCGTATCCTACTTACTTAGTAATAGATCTTTAAAGCCTTCTAAGCTCCTAGCTAACTTACGCGCGCGCGTATAGGTAGCATTATTAGCCTTACGTTAATTATTAGTATCTCTTTTACTCGCTATTATATTAGCGCGGCGTTTATAGTCTCGAGCGGTATTTATATTATTAGAAAGTAAGGTTTTATACGCTTTCTAAGGGCTAGCTTTACTCTTAGAGTAGTTATCGTCTATTATTAAAAGAAGCGTTAATACTATATAAGTTTAGAAGTCTAGAGGCGAAGAAGTAGAGCGTAATTAAGGTTATTATTAAAGAGGTAAAGGGTAGCGAAAAGTGAAGTAGCTAGGCGTTATAAGCGAGTATTTATAGGTAATAGTATATAGTCTATTCCGGTTCTTATTATTATTTAAATAATAGAACTTCTCTTTACTTATAACCTCCTCTTTACTAATATCCTTACCTCTTCCGACTTCGCTCTCGCTTACTCGCGACTAGTCTCTTATACTCTTCGATTGCCTCTTTATCCTCGATATTATAATCTGCTATAATCTCTAAAAACTACTTTAAAATCGCTCGCTATCGTAGTCTCGAGTAAAGTATAGCTCGTACTAAAGCTATTACTAAGAAGGTCGCTACTACTAGTAGTAAGAGGCCGAGAACTAGTACTAGTATAGGGAAAGCGCCGAGAAAGATAACTATAAGTAGGAAGAATATATAGAGCGTAAAGAGGTAGTAGGCTATAGGCTAGAAGCGTTATAAATAGAAGCTAGGAAGTAAGTAGAACTATACTTAGTAAACTATACCTAGTAGTCGCTAATAATCGATCTAGCTATTACTCTCTATAAGATCTATTACTTCTAGAAGTCGGCTAACCTCCTTATCCTTAAGACACTATTTATGCGCCTTTACTATAAGGTCGCCTAGGATACTAGTACTTTAATAGACTTACGCTTTACGTCTAATACTCTAGAGGTAATCTAGGAGGCGGCTAAGGCGTTTCTAGTCTCGCAGTTTAAAAGTAAGTAAAATAACTTATAATATGCGTAGTAAGTAAACTAATCTGAGTTTTATAGTAGTAAACTTAGCTACGATTTATAGGAAGCGTATTACTATTATATAGAAGGATTTCTAGTTAATTAATAGGCTACGCCTAAGCATAACGGGTAAATCGTATAGGACTTTAATAAACTAAGAAAAGGCAATTCTTATGCATATTAGGCGACGGTTGCACGATTAATGAGTAATGACTATAATGTATAAAGTTCGGTTTTTGGCACTTTAGTATTTTTTAAACTTTTGGCACTTTTGTAGGTATGGCCGACCGTCCGCTTCTGCCCGCTTGGCCAAGAAGCAAGCAACCTGCCGTTCCTGTTGTTGTTGACTCTGTATGAGATGCTCGACTATCCCCAAGACTCGACCCGTCGAATTCATGCAAACAAACGTGGCTTACGCATTCTACATTCCACGGCGATCAGCGATGGTTCGATGACGAGTATATTTAGGGTCACTCACTCGGCAGTGCAAGCATGTCAAACAAAGAAGTCGACTTGTGTGCCTCAGCTTTGCCAACTTTGAATTTCTGCTAAGAATATACTTCCCATCGCCTGCTGACCATTGGACGGTACCGCAGTGACTCGATCATAATTGCCCGCAACATCATCTTATGCTCAGGACAAAGAGGGAGGGCGAGGACGCATCAGCATTGCGGCTACCGGCAGCGACCCAGCCCGCTCGCCGACTCTCACGCTCCTCCTTACGTCGAACCAAACCAGGACTAAGATACCGTCAATCATGCCATGCTTCGACCTGCAGAGACGACTTCGCCACCATGGAAGCTTCACTGGTGAGCGACAGAGGTGCAAACACCTGTCTCATTTGCTGTCCCCAGGCGCATCCAGTCGTTTCCAGAAGGCGCCTCAATGCTCAGTGTCCGGGAGCGGAAGGCTGCAGATGAGGGTGGGGGTTTTGTTGTCACGTCAGAATCCAGCCTCACCGCTTCTTCGTACGCCCATGCTTGCGCAATCGATGTGTTTGTGTCTCTTCACGGAGCACGTGACGATGTTGGTAGCGAGTGCAGGATGAGGGCCTGCCTCCGGGTCGCCTTCTCATGTACCATCACGTGGTGTGTGGACAGCAGAAGGTTTGCTACGAGTGTACGGATATACCACCTTGCTGACAATGTTGTTATGTCCCTCCAGGTGAGTCTTATCTTTCGCTGCGGGCGCGAGGGAATACGGCCACGATCGTACCTCGCTGGCTAGACCGTTCGGATAGTCGCAGATGTAAGCCTTCGTCTTTCAATCGTCCATTTCCAATCGAGCTGCTCTCTGTCCTTGATGCTATCCAAGTCACCTTGGAACTCCTGGACTTTCGCTTTGCGAACTTCGGCGGCTTTTCCGGGCAATTGCAGAAGTTTGGGCTTTGCGAAGCGACCATCGGTTGGAGCAGCACGAACGCGCCATATTGATTTAACAGTACCTAGGTACGATCGAACAACGATCGCTGTACAACTCATTTTGCACAACTTTCTGGACCGTTTGGCAACGAGTGTGACGTCTGACACCAGGACGGCCAGCATCTCCGAGCTCACCATCGGCTCCATCAGCGAAAGTGGCTCGTCAGATGCCAGCGTCCGCAGAAGTACGCTCTCACCATCAACAATCTCACAACATCATGCCTGGTTTTTTTCTCTGCTCAGTTCACTGACCGGAGTGGAGCGGGTACGCACTTCTCAATGCACAATCGTGGATTCAAAGCTGCAAGAATCCCCAAGATGATCTCCGTAGGTGCGACATCGTTGTGCCACTCACATGAAGGAGGAACCTGATAATGCTGCAACGCCAGAGAACAAGTCACAAAGGCTGCGAAATCATCTCACAGCACATGTGCCGAAACTCTGTCGCACGTTCTCGATCTTTTCGCTGCAAGTGTGGTTTTGCGAACCCCTGGTCTGTGCGGCAGATGACAGAACGACTGCCCTCCACTATCACAAGACAATCGTGTCGAGGTACCGACCGCAGTGTGGACATCCAGCACTCAGGTTTCCCTATTCTTCCCCTCTGCACATGTCTGGACAAATCTGCTTTGTGCCGAAACACTTTCTGCGTGTACCCGTTATCTCGTGGACAAAGGCCGTCCGCGCAAGCTCGGTAGATGTACACCAAACCGCAAACAAGCATACGCGCGGCATGCTACTACCATCCCATCATCCAGGCCCAGGAACCTGGTATGGAAGAACAGCACGTTCACAACAAAAAAGACATATGTAACAACATGACCTGCTCGAGCACGCCACCCCTTCGAATGCAACCTGACACGACATCGACACGACACGGGCCCCTGAGTTGGTTCAACACAGAGAAAAACCTCCGTCACGCTGAGCTATCGTGTCCTCCATCCACAAGATCCCACCAGGCAGTTAATCCTCCGGACCTCCACCTCGAAAGTACCGTATACCGCTCTGCTTACCGACCGCGCCAGGCTCGTGCTCTTCCTCCAAATGATCCAGACCCAAAAGGTTAATTGTACCTGCCCCACCACTCAAACACCGAGGTTTCTTCCTCTTGCCTTGTTCTGTCGTGCTCGTGCGTCCGCATGATGATCCGCCGTCGATCCTTGGGTGACTACGCCCACTCAAAGGCCACGGCTGAGCTGACGTGGCGTCGTCGCTGAATGGAACCAGAAAGGCGCAAAAGTCAGGTGCCTGGGCCTCCGCCCTGTGCCATTCCAGCAGAAAAAGGCCCGACTGGCGCGGCCGCCAGGACGTACATCCGGGCTCGGACCGTTCTGGCTCTGCGTACTTGCCGTTGTCGCTTACGTATCATGTATGCCTTCATCGAGGAGGCAGGTTTGCAGTGTTCTCCAGAGGCAGCGTCTTCTGCTCTGCTTTTCGCCTGAGGGTAGTGTGGAGTGTGAGGGAGATTGAAGAACAGCGCCAGTACGCATATCGTCTTGATTGAATAGTAATAGATTGCTCACAATGCATCAATCAAGGGAAACCCCACTGCAGTAGGCCAAGGATATCCGCTTCATCATCTAACTCATATCGTAAGACAAATTTCCCAGTTTCTCCCTCAAAACACTCTCCGTCAACCTCCAACACCTCTCCTGTAACTCCTCATCCTTCGCCTGCTTACTAATATCAACAACCTTACGATCCTGCACAATATACTTCCCATCAATCGCATCCCTAACCACATCCTCACTAGCAGCCGCAAACAAAGCCGGCCGACACCCCTCATCCACCGGCTCCTTCATGAACGGCCTCACAGCTTTAACCCCCAACTTTCCCACCATCCCGTACGCATCCACCGCCTGCTCCGGCTGATCAGTGTTAACAGCGCCCGGGTGCGTCGCATTGACAAACGGCGGCCCACCAGCCTTCAACCCCAGTTTGCCCGCCGTCTTCCTCCTAACCAGCGCCTGCACGAGCAAGACCTGCGCAAGCTTCGAGCGCGCGTATAATTTCGACGGTCCGATATCGCGATTCATCTCCGCGAGATCGCGGAACTGGACGCCCTCCGTCCCCAAGCGATGGAACTCGCTGCTCTGCAGGACAAGGCGCGAGCCGGGCGTCGCGGCCAGAGCGGGCAGGAGGTGCATGGCCAGGTGGTGCTGGGCGAAGACGTTGACCTGCATGTGCGAGTCGACGCCGTCGCGCGTCTCGGCGTACTCGCCAACTCCCAGGCCGGCGTTGCAGACGAGGCCGTCGAGTTGCGTTAGTTTGGTCGTGAGGTCTTTCGCCACGCGGTCCGTTTGGTGTAGGTCTTCCAGGTCGATTTGGATTGTTGAGATTTTGGACGTGTCGCCGTATTTGGTGAGGTTTTGGGATGCTTCGGCGAGGTGCTCTTCCTTTTTGCCGAGCAGGTAGAGTTTGGAGACGTTGTGTTGGAGGAGGTGGGCGCAGATGCCGTAGCCTATGCCGGCACTGCCGCCGGTGACGACGTAGGTTTTGCCGGCGAGAGATGGTAGGTCTTTATTGGGGTCGAAGGTGTTGTTGCCGAACATGGTTGATGGTTGCTATTGAGGTTGATGATAGATAAGTTAGGCTAGGAAGTATAGCTTTGCGAACAGACAGGGCTACCACTGAAGAAAGGGAGTTGTATTTGTTCGATGTCCTTCCGATCCTCCATCTACATTGAGACTGCCAATATATTCATTCATCCTGACGTCAAGATATATATCAATGATCATCGCATGCATGAAGTGACGGGATAACCACGAGATTGATCAAGTCTATACAAGGTGAATTGCATTCACACCTCAGACTTGCCGTCAAAGTCATGATACGCATTCACTCTCTCTCTCATCATGAAGATACCTTGTTCACTTGTAGAAGTGTTGTCGTCGTCGAGAGATAGTCGCTAGGAGCGGGCCGTTGAACCCTCTCTCTTTCTAATCCCACGACGCAAAGCTCACCCCGCAAGCCATGCATCATAACTCGAACCATTCACGTTGGACTTTGCGAAGTCGGCTCGCCTTGAATCATTTATCTCACTTCCTACCCGCCTACACATTTGCCAACAACAACCTGACGGCAACATGGCAACTGATAGATGGGATAACAGCTGGGCCGTCTGGGCCTTCTCGCCCAGCGTGTCCGCCATTCTCGTCACGCTGCTTGTCATCTTTCTCTCGCCCGTCTTGCTTCATTTCTACTGGATCCGAAAAGCTGCGCCTAAACAACTCCCTACCATCCTCCTCCTGGGGCCAAGTGGAGGAGGAAAGACATCCCTGTTGACTTCAGTAAGTCGCTACCGATCCACAGCCCTCAATGTCACTACAACAACCACTAACAACACCCTCCAGTTCTCCAACGGCACCCCCTCCACCACGCACACCAGCCAAGCACCGCAAACCGCCCTCTGCCAACTCCCCTCGAACCACACCTCCTTCGAAGACCGCTTCCGCAGCGAAAACGACAACGCGCCGCGCGTCCGCCCCAAATTCCTCCTCCTCGACACCCCCGGCCACGGCAAACTGCGGCACCACGCCCTGTCCGCGCTGAAAACCTCCTCCACGCTCAAAGGACTGATTTTCGTCCTCGACAGCGCCGCCGTCAGCTCCGCAGCGGGCCTCACGGAAGCCGCAGAGTACCTGCACGACGTGCTGCTGGTGCTGCAGAAGAGGCACACGCAGGGCAAGACGTCGCGGACGGAGACGACGCCCGTGCTGGTCGCGGCGAACAAGCAGGATGTTTTCACGTCGTTGCCGGCGGGGATTGTGAGGGCGAGGTTGGAGGAGGAGATTGCGAAGGTGCGCGTTACGAGGAGTAGGGGGTTGATGGAGAGTGGGGTGGGGATGGAGAATGATGTGGGCGGTGGGGTGGATGAGGAGCAGAATTGGTTGGGCGAGTTTGGGTCGAAGCAGTTCCGGTTTGAGCAGATGGAGGAGCATGGTGTTGAGGTTGGCGTTGTGGGCGGGAATGTTAGGGGTGAGGAGGGGAAGGCGGGTAGTGTGGGTGAGTGGTGGGCTTGGGTTGGGAACAACTTGTGATTGTCGAGGTGATGGATGGATTCTTGTCGGTATACCCCCAGTTCGTCTCAATGAATGGCCTTTAAGCATGCAGACATTTACGAAAAGATATTCAGCTTCTTCACACCTCTGAACCAGATTTGGAGTGGACATGCATGCGCGTGAAAGATCATGGTCACAACGATAACCAGGGAATTCCCGTCCAGACACGACATGATTGACATTTTCTGTTCCAATTATCCTCTTGGGAGAAAGCCATAACGCCAAACAAGAAGAACAATCTCATCCCAATCCCCTCAAATCCGGCCCTCAAGAAGCATGTACCTTCTGGATATGATCGACAGCATCGAGCACTATTCACACACACAAAAGTCAGTCCGTGCCCTCGATATCGTTCCCCTCGACTTCCCACCCAAAAAGTAAAAAAAGGAGGACAATACTCACAATAACCCACAAAAACCTTCGGATTCTCCGTAGCAGGGAAATGGCCCACGCCCTTCATGGCCTGGTGCTTGCCGCCGGGGATCTTATCGCACGTCTTCTGGCCCATCTCCGGCGTGTTGCTCCAGTCGTACTCGCCCGTCAGCATGTATACCGGGCACTTCTTGGTATCGATCGTCGCCATTCGATCGCGGCCGTCCCATCCGCCAAAATACATGTCTAAATCTCCGTGGAATATGCCGTACGCTTGCGCAGAGTATAGGTGCCAGATCAGTTGGCGGTTGGCGAGCGGTGCGGTGGGAGACATCATCTGAATTCGCAAATTTTGGTTCAGCGGGCAGACTTCAAGCGGCGATGAGGTGTCAATGTCAACGAGGCGGGGGCGTGCTTACGCCGTAGATCCATTCTGGATTGAAGAGCGACTGGTTGTGATGTGGCGTTTGATCGAACCATTGCCTCTTCATGTCGAGGAAATCGCTCCCCTGCAGAGGAATGGTGCCGATGCAGCCGACTTCGTCGGCGTGGATGGCGCAGGCCAGCGAGATCTGGCCGGCCATCGAGGCGCCGCAGATGATGGGGTTCTTCAAGCCGAGTTTCTTGACCATGGCGGCGATGCAGCCGACGTAGGCTTCTTCGTTGTTCGTGTGGTTGCCGGGGTTGTAGCCTTCGTACTGTTCTCGGTGGATTAGGGAGATGGAAGTGAAGGCACGATTGAGGGAAACATACCGGGAACGAACGGCCATGAGCAGGAAGGTCGAAAGCCGTCATACGCAATTTGGCACGCGCACGAGAGTCGTTCATGACCCTACCATCTTGATCAGCAGAGCTCTCAGGGAACCGATCGATTGATGAAATTGCAACGACAAACCCGTGGTATTGACGACTGTCACTACCAGCCGTGTGCAGGAATACGATATCCTGATCTCCCTCGCCAGACTGCTCATAGAAGATCTTGCATCTGCCCCACATGGGCGACTTGACATAGACGTAGCGTCCAACGATGCAGTCCTCGTCGAGCTCCTCCTGCGCGTCCTCGGGCGTGGGGCCAGCAAAGGAATCGTGGAGGAGTTCCAGTACGCGACGCCAGACGTGCGTCCAGCGGGCGAATGAGTCCTGCGAGAAGATGAGAAGATGGATGAGCATTTGTTCAAGCGATCAAATCCACAGGTGAGTCAGTCTTACCTGATCTCCCTGGACTTCAATGCCCTCTTGCTTGATATTCATGCCGAACATCTGTCCCACGTTATCATCAGCAACAGCTTTCTCCCACATGCGAACAGAAAGCCTTCTTACACCCCTGTGGCAACTGTTAGCAGCAAATTCCCACAATCATCGAGCAATCACGAAACCCACCAATAACTCTGATACGGCATAACAGGCGTCTGTTTGAAGAATTCCTGCCACTGCTCCGGCAAAGCCGATAGGGTAAACTCAGCGTCCTTGGTACTGCCAGTGCGAATGTCAACCTTGTCTTTGGAAACCGTCGTCAGTATGGCATTATCGCTGCCCGCACCCTTGATTCCAAACGTAGCGGGGGCGGTGATGGCGTCCGAGTGAAGGAAAGCGGAGAGCTGGCCGTCCTTTTGTGCTGCTTTGTTGGCATCTTCAATTGCTCCGGAGAGTTGCGAAGGCAGGTCGGCCCAGGCGTGGTTGCTGCTGGATGAGTTCGACATTCCTGCGTCTGTGGTCTTTTGGCGTTTGGGACGGGGCATGGTGAGGTTTCTGAGTAGAGAGGGGAGGTTCTATTATAGAGCTACGAGACTCGCGGCAATAATGGTCTAGAAGAGAGGTGGGCTGAGAGGCTGCGTTGGCATATGTGAGAGGAGGGGAAGGTGCTAGAGCTAACATCAGGGTCATGGATGTCTCTTGGAGAGCTTTTGTATGCCATTACGATTACGGTTTGAACTTTGACCGTTTCTCTCCAATCGTAATACCAGACTTGGATGCATCGACGAGCTGGCGCTGCTGCTTCACGAGAGTGAGGTTGGGGTTCTGGAAGCTTGCCCGCAACATGGACAACGCCAAATGCGGGGAGAGGTGTTTGTGATGGAGCTTTCGATATAGGCATTGTGAACGACGATCACGTTTGGCGAATCACGGCTATACGGAACTGCGATGTTTTACTTAAGTAACTGGGCTCGACGGTGGAATGATCTTCGATTATCTGACGCAGCCAGCTGCTGGTTATTCCCGAGCATGTGGTATTTGGAAGGGTTCGTCAGATGTGGAGTCGATTGATGAGACGGACACTTTGCCCCGCACCAAGTCGGCTGTAGGATGTGCGATGTCGTCGACCATGCTGGATGCTCGGTTATGTGACGTGAAATGCTTACAGACTGTAATCGTTCGGTTTGATCTCTGTCGTTCTCGGACTATATCTACTCGATCGAATTCACAAACGTAACGAAGAAGATTATCGTCAGGAGAGTCAGAAAGCACAGCAAGCAACATGGCACCTAATCTTCCTTTCAAAGTAGGATGACCTCAGAAATATATCAAGACCAACTACACTAACAACATCAAAGCTCAACAACCCAGACCTCTTCAAGGACAAATCCCTCGTCGGTGGCGAATGGGTCGAAGCCAAGTCCGGCAAGAGATTCGACGTCTATGGTAAATCGATCCCTATGATCCAGCAACCATCTTCACCACTAACACCTCCCAACAGACCCCGGCAACGGTAAAGTCTGGGCAACAGCACCAGACAACACAGCAGAAGACATCGACGCCGCCGTGCAAGCCGCGCACACGGCCTTCCAGACCTTCCGCAAGATCAACCCGCGCACGCGCGCCCAATGCCTTCTGAAATGGGACTCCTTGATCCGCGAGAACCGCGACGACCTGGCGAAGATCGTGACCTACGAGACGGGCAAGCCCCTGTTCGAATCGCAGGGCGAGCTCGACTACGCCCTGGGTTTCACCTGGTGGTTCGCCGGCGAGGCGGAGCGCGTGCAAGGCACGGTGCAGACGCCCGCCGCCCCGAACCGCCGCGTCTTCACCGTCAAGCAGCCCATCGGCGTCGCCGTCGCGCTCGTGCCCTGGAACTTCCCCATCGCCATGATCCTGCGCAAAGCGGGCGCGGCGCTCGCGGCGGGCTGCACGATGATCGTCAAGCCCTCGCCCGAGACTCCATTCTCCGTGCTCGCGCTCGCGAATCTCGCCCAGCAGGCTGGGTTCGAGAAAGGCGTTTTCAGCGTGCTCACAACGAGTCTCGACAACACGCCTCAGCTCAGCGAAGCGCTCTGCCGCCACGCGCTGGTCAAGAAAGTGACGTTCACCGGCAGCACGCGGGTGGGCAAGCTGGTGGCGAAGATCTGCTCGGACGGGCTGAAGAAGTGCACGCTGGAGCTGGGCGGCAACTGTCCGTTCCTCGTGTTCGACGACGCGGACCTCGACCAGGCGGCCGCGCAGCTCATGGCGCTCAAGTGGCGACACGCCGGGCAGGCGTGCATCACGGCCAACCGCGTGTACGTGCAAAAGGGCGTGTACGACAAGTTCGCGCAGATTCTGGCGGAGAAGACGAAGGCTCTCGTCGTGGGCCATGGAGGCGATGATAAGACGACCATGGGGCCTGTGACGACGGAGCGGAGTCTCGACAAGGCCCTGGCGCAGGTCGAGGATGCGAAGAAGCACGGCGGGCAGCTTTTGATGGGCGGTAAGAAGTTGCAGGGCAGTCAGGGGTATGATGGGTATTTCTTCGAGCCGACCATCATCACCGGTGCGAATGGGGAGATGTTGATTGCTAGGGAGGAGACGTTCGCTCCTGTTATGGCTTTGTTTCCTTTTGATACGGAGGATGAGGCTGTTAAGCTGGCTAACGATACGAGCATGGGATTGGCGAGCTGTGAGTTTGATTGCATCTTTCGAGGACATGAAGTGGCAGATTGACTGATTCTGTTGGACAGACTACTTCACCAAGAACGTCGACCGCACCTGGCGACTGCTTGAGAACCTCGAGGCTGGCATGATTGGGATGAATACCGGAAATGCCTCGGCTGCCGAATCGCCTTTCGGTGGCATCAAAGAATCGGGGTATGGAAAGGAGTCCGGCAAGGACGTTGCAGTGGCCGAATACATGGTGAGTCTTGTCCTGTTGATATAAGTGTCTTCTTAAATGCTAATGATCCGGCGCGCAGATAACCAAGACTGGCACGTTGACTTTGGCGGATCACTACTGAGGCCGAAAATAGGTACGCACATCAAGTTTGAGAAGCCTCGACTTTGCGCTGCAGATTGGGGGTGTTAGGGATGGACAATTTGATCTATAATATAAGGTAGTTTGAGAATGAAGGACTTGAGCAGAATGTACATACCTCATCGATGGAATGCAACGTGTGTCTTCACGCTCGGCGAAGGTATGGCTTTGCAAAAGTAAGAAGAAAATCTCATTTCGTATCTACATAACAAAACCAGAACCCTCCCTGATCGTCTCTACCTTCGCTAATATCCCTTTGATCCTCTCCGTGCAAGCGAAATAAATAGACGAAACACAAGAGAACGCCCCCTTCTTCCTCATCACCTTCAACCTCACTCTACATTACAAATCTCCAATGATCAAACCCTACTCCCAACCAACCCACTCCCTCCCCACCACTCTCCAAACCCTAACCTCACCGCTCTTCAAATCCCCCAAACGGAAACTCTCCATCCTGACCTTCGCCTTCTCGCGCCCCTGCTCCCACGCGCGGATCTTCTTCCTCGTGCCGTCCCACTCGCCAACGATGGCGACGTGGCCCGCGCCCAGATCCTGCTTGTACTTGGCGTGCATGGGGCCGGAGTGCTTGCCTTCGAACTTGGCGTTGCGCAGGGTGACGATGTCTCCCGCGCGGATTTCGTCGAACTGCATGACGGACGCGTTGGCGAGGTTGGAGTAGACGAGGGCGCCGAAGGCGCGCGTGCCGACGGGTTGAAGGGCTTCGGGCTGTGCTTTGATGAGGTCGGAGACGAGCGCGAAGGGCGTGCCGTCGCCGACGGTGGAGTCTTTCTTGCTGTTGCCGAGCGAGGCGGCGGTGTCGCCGATCTTGGAGCCGAAGCGTTGCCAGTACGTTTCCAGCTGGTCTTGGCGGAGTTTGGAAGGGGGTGGCTCGTGGCGCTGCTCGAGGGAGACGCTCGTGGGGTCTTGCGAGTCGTAGCGTGCGGTGATGATGCTTTGGCTGTAGTCGATGTAGAGGACGTAGATGTCCTTGCTGATCATAAGGCGTCCTCCGCGTTTTGAGGTTGTCGATTCTTCGCTTTCGGACAGGATGTCTACGCCTCTACGGTTTTGGAGTACTGGAGGCAGAGGCTCTTGCCCGGTCCACCAAGGAGTTTCTTCGCTGAGATTGATGTCGTTCGCAATTTGGCCGTTGTCAGTAGGCGGGCGTCCTTGCTCCATGGAGCGCCTGCTCATGTTGGGAGTGCGTGATACGTCCAAAGACTGCCTAGGCGGGGCGCGAGGTGGAGGGTTTGGCTGCGAAGCTGGCGGCATGGGAGGCATGGGAGGCTGCTGCTCGGGATGTCCGGGCGGCGGTGGTGGACGATCCATCGACTTCCTCGGCGGTGATGCCGAATACATGTCATCCGAACTGTCTTCCTTGACCGCTTCCGGGTCTCTAGGAGGAATTGGTGGAGCGGCGACCGGGATTGCGCCAGGCACAGGAGGTGGAGATTTGCTGGATTCTGTGTAGCGGTATGGATCGTAATCCTCGCCGTAGTTGGACATTTCCCTCTGAGGTGGGGCAGGGGGCGGAGCACGGGGCGCGTCCATAGATTGACGTGATTTAGGAGCTGCCTGAGGTGGAGGTGGAGGCACAGCTCTCGTGATCGGTGGCGGAGGAGCGGCATGGCCAGGTGATGTGATAGGAGTTTCATCACCGGTAGTGCTTTCATCCATGCTAGTGTCACGGTTATGAGACTTCAGGGCATCCTTATGCTTCGCACTAGACGCAATGTCTGTATCGTAGTCGCCCTCGTAGTCGCTTTCTCCTCGTTCGTCATCGTTAAGCACTGGCGCGGTTTGCAAGTCTGTGCTCTGGCGACTGGGAGGGGCCGGCACCTGTGGCGGTGGTGGAGGCGGAGGCCTTGGCGAGACAATTGGACTAGTCCCTGGGATTGGAGGAACCTTGCTAGTCCGTCTTTCATTGGGCGCGGTGTGCGGTGCACTGTCTTCGTTGCCAAAGTATGATGCTCTCTTGCTGTGGGCGGATTGCGGAGGCGTGGCATCCTGGCGGCCTGGCACAGGAGGTGGTCCTGTCCTGATGGATAGTGGTGTCTCTGCGGTCGGAGTCTGCGCAGATCTCTGGTGCATAGACATCTCGTCATCAGATTCTGATCCTGGGCCAGGAGAGAGAGGCGTAGCAGCAACAGGTGGCGGAGGAGGCGGCACTGGTCGCGACTCAGGTGGGGGTGGTCCTGAAGGTGGACGAGTAGTTGGACGGTCACCCGGTACTGGCGGCGCTCCCATGGATAGCGGGCGTTCTGCGAATACATTAGTGAATCGTTCTGATTTCGGTCATCCGATTTGCTTCAGATGTAAGTGGCTATTATGTAGCCGGTAGCTTGGACAATGATTGCGAAGAAAAACGTCTCACAATCGTGGACTTAACGCCAACATGACAGAGACATGCCATGCAGCAATCAATAGCTACAATAACAGACAGGGAAACTCACCCTTTGGTACGGGTGGAGGGGCACCACGCTCCTCCGTCATTGAAGCCCGAGGTGGCGGCTCAGGCTTCACATCTTCCACATCAGGAACTTCATCAGGATGTCTTTGCCCAGAAATGGGCTCAGCTTCAGGCTCACGCTGCTTCTCAACCGAGCCGCGAGGCTCCTCGGACGGAGGGCTCTGAACACGTTGCATGCCCGGGATAGGCATCATGGGCATCCTTTGAGGCTCTTCGGTAGATGGGCTGGTGGGGCTGCGCAGGTCCACCGAAGCTTGCCTTCCTGAATCCTTGCTAGAGGACTTCTTCTTGGAAGCACTCTTGCCAGGCATGGGCATGCCGCCAGGTGGGCCAAACATGCCGGCCATGCCCATGCCGCCGCTCATCTTGGCCATACGCTGTCTCAGCTCATAGCGCCTACGTTCCTCTTCGTCCATGGAATCTTCTTCTTCCTCGCCGTCTTCGGTCGTGTCTTGTTCATCACCGACATCAGCCTCTGCCTTGGGTGCCGTGTCAATTCTGGGCTGGGGTTTGGGCTTGTCGTCGCTGTCGTCAGGACCGATGGTGCCAGCATCGTCTTCCGTTGTCTCGCCCGCGGCAGATTGATCGGCTTCTTCGCCGCCGCTCAGAATCTCATGTTGAGGTGCGTCGGGCAGAGGTGACATTTGTTCTTGCGGATGTCTCTGCGCAGAAGGCACCCGTGGGCGATCGCGCGAAACATCCAAGCTCTGGCGTTCATCGCCCGGGCTGCGAACACGCTCAAGAGACTCCTCGTCAGCCTCAGGCGCAGGCTCGGATGCTTTCCTGGAAGGCGTTTTCTTTGGCTTCTCTCCACCTCCAGCTCTGCGTTGCGCTTGTTCGGCTTGCTGCTTCTGAAGTAGAGCAATGCGGTCTTTCAAGCTCTGCGGTTTCGGCGCATCCTCGCCTTCCTCCTCTTGCTGTGCCTGCTGGGAGTCATCACGGAATCCTGCCGCCTCCGCTGCTGCCTTGTCTTCATCCTGTCTTTGCTTGATCTCTGGATCTTCTTCTCTGCGGTAAGGCTTGGGTGGAGGTTCTTGCTTCTGGGGCGGAGGAACGTAAGCACCACTGCTGGGCGGAGGAGCGACGAAGGGCTTCTTGATGAAGTTGCTTGGCTGTGTTTTCTGAGGCTGGAATGGCATGACAGGCGCCGCTGCTGGCTGATTGAAAGCTGCAATCCTGTCCTTGAAAGCATTGGATTTAGGCGCAACCGGCGGCGGTTTCTTAGACTCAGCCGGAGCGGGTGCAGGTTCCGCAGGGACAGGCTTGGGAGCAGCAGGAGGCTCAGATTGAACGACAGGACTCCGTTCGCTCGTGGCTGAAGGCGGCGAACGTATCTCCTCGCGAGACTTGGGTGGTTCAGCCGGAATGGACACAGGCGGCGGCTGTGGCTTCGAGGCGGCCGGTACCGGAGGTGTATAATCTTCTTTCTCTACCTCCTCTGCGACATTCTTGGGTTCAGGCTCAGGTTCAGGTACACGCTCAGGCTCGGGTTCGGGCTCTTTGAGCACTGGAGATGGCTGGATCTCAGACTTGGGCCTGGCGGGTCTGGTGGGCCTGGAGGGGACTTCAGGCTCATATTTCTCCACGAAGTTGTTTGGGAAGATGCCAGATTTCTTGACGCCAGCCGCGTCTGTGTATTCTCCTTCGTACCAATCCGCGTCCACCTCTTCCGTGATAGTTATGACCTGGCCGACGTCGAAGGTGAGGTCGTCCGGCTCCTCGCTGGTGTAATCATACACTGCCTTGACTTTGAAACCAGCCATGGCGGCGGTAGTGTGTCTCCTGGATAATTATGCGAGATGCAGTGCAGGCAGGGAGGGAAGAGGGTCGACAGTAGTGGAATGTAGTGAGGAGTAATGGCGTGTCTTGGATAAGGGACTCCAAGCCGGGCTTGTCGACGCAATGGCCTCCGGAGCGGGAGTAGCAGTCGAGCGTCGTCTCAGCACCGTTTCAAGCTGGCGAGAAGGTGTTTTGTATACGAAAGAGTATGTAGTCGGAGTAGGAGAGGATGATTTGCGCAAGGATGGAACAGGCCGCGTTGAGGGAGTCGAGGTGGTGTTGGTGGTGGTGAAGTGAGTGCGGCGGGTCAAGAGCTGCCTGCCCTGCCGGAGTGGAACTGACTGCTGTCTCTGTACAGCGAAGACAGACGGGATGACGACGTTTACCATGCACTACCACCTGTCCGGCCCAAAGCTTAAGCAACGCTTGGGACAAGACCTGCATAATCCCAATATCAAAAATACATAAAACTTGGATTCACTCTTCAGAAAGAGACTAATCTCGATATTCACAACCATGTCAGCCAAGAAAGTCCCGGGGAAGTCAATCCTCAAGCAATCTGCACCCTCGCAGCCGCCACCGCCACCACAGCAAGAGGATGATTCACAAGCCGAGGCAGAGGCAGAAGAGGCGGCAAAGAAGAAACGCAACTTCGAAATCGCCATCAAACACGCCCTCTTGATAGAGCACCAGAAGAAAACTTCCGCCCAGATCCTCGAACACATCGAGCTGCTGCTAGAATTCCCAGAATCAGGACTGGAACCCACCGGCAAAGATGCATCTCAATTCCTGCAGTTGGTCTCCATTTTCCAGCCCTCAAATTTCGACGAACTCGTCGAGGAGCGCCGCATCGATGGAAAGTGCGGCTATCCTCTGTGCGCCAACGAGCCCCGTGGTGCTCGGCTGAAGGACTCGGAATCCTGGAAGTTGAAGCAGGGCGCTGGTGATTGGTGCAGTAACGAATGTACCCGCAAAGGCCTGTTCATCAAGGCCCAGCTCTGCGAAGTTCCTGCCTGGGAACGTGTGCCGGGTCAACAAGCTCCGATCGTTCTGCATGAGGATGACAGACATCTCATGCCTGTTGCCAATTCTGAAGGCGACCAAGCGAGAGCGGAGAAAGTCAGGCAACGTGTTGACGAGCGGGGCGAGCTGGCCATGGAGAGAGGAGAGAGGGCAATGAGCTTCAGGCCAGACCAGGTCATGGCCGACTTTATCGTTGAGAAGACTCCCTCTGCACGAGAATCTCAAGTGGCAAGCAAGGTCAAATTTTCAAGTGCCACAGCTATCGAAGGTTACGAGCCCACGACTTCTGGAGCCGCTACTGCTGCTGCTTTAACTCCTGCAGCCGAAGTCGCGGCAATTATGAATAGCGCAAATTCAAAGGCCCCTGTTAAAGATACGCATGACAGCGACGATACGGAAGAAGATGACGATGATGAAGATCAGCAGTGGAAGGACATGTTTGAAAACATGCGAAAGCGTCAATGAGCATGGGGCCGATGATCAGTGTCACTTGAAAACAATGGCCAAAGAAGAACTACCACGACTGAAGTTCGTGGGCAGTTTTAGCAAGTCTTCGTGTCATCTGCTTTGACTGACTTGATCGATGGTGACGCAAGCTTCAAGGCGTAGGGAATGATCTGCCGGCATGTGTCATCTGCACGGCTTTACTGCAAATATGCACCTCATGCAATAGCAGCAAGGGTCATGTTCTTGGGGTTTGCAGTGAAGTACTTCGACGCGGGAGTTAGGAGATGCAGAGTCAGATGATCAACTTTACGCTTTGGTGATGGCTATTCACCCAAGCTTCACCCTCCACAAATGAAATGAAGAGCGGCGCTACGAGGAATCGCCAATCGCACCTGATCACCCACGACCTATTCAACCTCATGATGAGTATCAGTAGGTCATGAGCGGACCGCAACATCTAGTCGCAACAACCGACCGCCGCAGCGTGAGACAAAAACAGCCAAATCCGGGGAAAGTCTCAGGGGAAACCGAACGATATCAGACCTCACCTATAGCGACGGCATTTGAGACATCATCGACTTCGTAGTTCCCAGGCGACGTGAAGGTACCGATATGGTGGCACCCTTACACTTCACAAACTATCCAATGCCGATGAAGCATAACAATCGCGCTATTTTCCGTCCAGGAGAAATCAAACGCCACTCGCATCCCTGGAAACCGACCAAGAATCAACATAATCGAATAATGCCAACCATATCGATGCAAATACCATATAAAAAGCCAACACCATCCCCACACCCTTCTCTCCATCCTCAACAAAACTCTCCCCACTCTCCATCTCAGCCCTACAACACAATACCTCCACTCTCAAGACCAAACATCCCTCTCCACCATCTTCAAACCCCACCTCTCTCCACCAACCCACACGCCCAAAGCCCAAACATGAAAACCGCCCTCCTCCTCATCCTCTCCCTCACAACCTCCCCCCTCCTCGCAGCTCCCCTCAAGCGCACAACAGAAAGCAGCGCGGCTTTCACAGACGCTCTGACAAATGCACTCCCCGGCGTTGTGCCTGTGAAACGCGAGGCGGAGCCGCAAGATCTCAACTCCCTGCTTGCTCCAGTCACTGGTCTAGCTGGAGGTGGCCTCAAGGAACGCGACGCTGAGCCGCAAGACCTCAACTCTCTCCTCGCTCCAGTCACTGGGCTAGCTGGAGGTGGCCTCAAGGAACGCGAGGCTGAGCCGCAAGATCTCAACTCCCTCCTCGCTCCCGTTACCAGTCTAGCTGGCGGCAGCCTCAAGGAGCGCGAAGCCGAAACCGTAAGTCTGGCCCTCCCTCTTCTCACGAGTCAAAATGTCAAAACAGAACCAGCTTGACTAATATGTTCTGAAGATGGAAAAGCGCTCGCCCTCGCCTCAAGTCCCTTCACTTCCCGCGCCGGTTGCGGGGTTGGTGGGTAAGGTCACTGGGTTGCTTGGTGGGGTTGTTTAAGCCGATGAGATGAATGGATGGTTGAATAAAGCAGGGCTTGAAATGCCCCTGGGTGTCGTGTCTTGCAGGGGATGCGCGGGCGTGTTCTCTCTGGGTTTCAAAATCGCTGTTTTATTGAGGACCGATTTCTTGGTTGAGAGGATTGGTGATGATGAACGGTGTTTGGAAATCTGTCGTGGTTGTGGGGTTTGGCGTGATTTGTGTTTAGAGTACCTACATACCCCTTAGAGTGGTTTTGAGCTTCATCATGCAAAATGCAACATACGATGTTGCACCCGTGTTCGTTCGGTTGGTTGTCAGTATGTTCTGCTCTTCATCTGCATTATAAAGATAAGGTATTTACAGTACATTTTGAAGATATATCGAGTATAGAGGTATCTGAACAGTCGTATCAACACTTTGACATCAAGGATTCCGTATAGCAATACAACGAGAAGCAAGAGACGCAAAATGTCCACTCAAAGCGTGTCCTCACACCTACAATTCCTTCTCCTTCACCTTCCCCTGCACCTGTTCCGATGCCCTCGCAGGACTAGGCCTGACCGCATCCGGACCACCTATCGCCTCAAACGCCGTGTGAAACAACCACTCCGTCGCCTTCTCAACCGGCTCGTCGAACATATACGGCAAAGCAGGCACAGCAGCCAAACCCAACCCAATAGGACCCCACGTGCGCAGCTTCGCGTTCTTCGCATTCTTGAGCGCCCGGCCGGAGTAGCGGACGATGCTGTGGATGGTGAAAGCCGGGAGACCCATGGAAGCGACGCCTTGGAAGAGAGCTCGCTGGGCCATGACGGTGCGGTAGTCCTCGATGGGCACGACGCGGCCTTCCGGTCCGTGTCTGCCTACGCTGTCGCCTGTGATTCCCGGGCCGAGAGATCTGCTCTCTCCCGCTTTCATGGCTTTTTCATCCTTCTCGTCCGGCGGCGGGTGCAGGGTTTTCTGATTGCGGAGGTAGGCTTTGTAGCCTTCGTAGCCGACGTCGCCGATTAAGTAGGTCCAGGAGACGCCGTAGGCGGCTTTGACGGCGATGGGGTGGGCAATGGGACGGAAGCTCTCGCCGATATCTGAGGTGTAGGCGACGTAGCGGTGGGCGGAGAGGAGGATTGTCCGGAAGCGGGAGGCGTAGGCGGCGTAGCGCACGCTGGATTCGGTTGATTCTTGGGCATGGCCTTCGTAGAAAGCGTTCCACCAGGTTTCGTCGTTGTCGAATGTCTTTTGTAGGTCTGCGGGGAGTTTTTGTCGGGGCAGCGGTTTGGAGAAGTCGGGGCGTTCTTCTTTGCGTACGCGCTCGATGCTGTTGAGTTTGCTGGGGTCTTGATCGCCTTCTCTGTCGGCCATTTTGGGAGTGGTGTGTGTGTATGTAGGTGAGTGTATATATCTTAGAAAAGTACTTGCCGTGGGGCGTGAAGGATTGAGGGATTCACAGCAGGAATATGTGAAGAGATGGGATTACGGGATGGATATATGGATCTACAGATGGGGATTATCCACGCTGACCGGGAGACCGGACGGTAGTAACTATGATGTAGCTGGTGATGGTGATGAGAGCTCAGCTCAGCCGGCCGATGAAACTCTATGGCTAAGCACCAAATCCGAAGAGGGTCGGTCCGTCGCGAACTCGAGCGCCGGCTTTCTCCGCAAGCTCCTCCGAGATGCGCGCTCAGGACTGGCGAACCTCACCCATCGAGCAAGCAAGCAATAATACCATCCTCACCCGAGCATTACCTTCAACCTCTCAACACCACCGCAAACATGGTCGTCTACTACCAGCTCCCCGCCCTCGGCAAGGTCGGCTCCCACTACGTACGTCAACCCTTCTGGAACCGCAGGACCCTTTTGCGCTGGCATTGGATTTGAAGATGAGCGAGGGAGGACATAAAGAGATGGAGAAAGAAAATCAGGGAGGATATGAAAGACATAAAATTGCAATGGCTAACGCGCGCGCAATGCAGCTCGCGATGGGTGTCCTCGGCACAATGTTCGGCGGTGTCTTCCTCTTGTCCGGCGGCAGCAAGAAGGTCGTCTCCCAGGGCCCTCCCATCAACGCCTCCAGCAAGGGCGAGGAGGACTTCATCCAGTATGTCTAATTGTCATGATCGCATTTCTTGCAATCTAGAAGGGATACCTGTGGGAACACACAAAGCTGACTGGACGCAAAAGGCAATTCCTCAAGGAGGCTGAAGGTAGCAACGAGAAGCGGGAGGGAAAGCACTGAGCTAGGTTTTGACCTGGCTTTGTTGACTCTGAGGAAAGATGGTGGGAGTTGAAGAAGGATGATATGCCCTGTTTGTAGAGCTTAAAGAGCGGTCTTGGTGAGCGTGCGGCCTTCTTCGAATAGAGAAGCCCTCCTACCAAGGCCGGAAGCTCACCTGTAAATATACCTTAAAGCGGCAGCATCTGCTTCAACCACTTGTATCTCTCAAACGTGTAGGCATTACTCTTTTGTCTTTCCGAAAATGTCTACAATGAGTCTGTCGTCTGATGTCCCCCTCCTGGCGCCTGCACGTGACATAGCTCCACCTCCGCTGCCCTCCCAAATCCCTTACCGTACCCATCCGTCGATGAAACCTCAGAATGACCTGTAAACATCCAAACCCAACACTCTTTCAAAGTACATATATGAGACTCTAAAAAAAAAGTTTGATTTTTTTCAAGAAAGAAAAAAAGCAAGAAGAGAGGGAGGAAGCAGAAAAATCAATCCGAAATCACAACAACCATACCCACCCTCGCATCAGCACTCGCCACATACCTCCATCCATTAACCACAACAGCAACAATGCCACCACCCCGGCCCTTCCCCTTCCCTGCCCTCTCCATCGGCACCGACATCGCAGCGACAGCACGCATCCACGAGCTGGTGGCAAACCGACATGCTTTCGTACGCTTTGTGGGAAAAGTTCTGACGGCGCGCGAGCAGCACTACTTCTACCGGCGGTTCGGTGAGAGGCTGAGCCGTGCGGATAGTGACAACGGCAGGCATTGGAAGTCGGGCAATGAGAAGTTTTTGAGGGATGTGGGCAAGTTTTTGTGTGGGAGGTGAGTGCTTGATGGGTGTTCATTTCTTGACTTCTTGTTCTTGAGGTTTGGCTCTTTTCGTCTATGTTCTTTGGATTTTCTTGAGATTTTTGTTTATCTTTCGGTCGTTTTATCTCTTGAGTCAATCGATTGCAAAAGCAATCACAAAATTTCAAAGCATCGCCAATAGAATCAACACCAGCTAACGCTCACTCGCAGATGGGCAGCAAAAGAAGCCATCGTAAAGGCATGCACCTGGCGCCGCCTGACATTCTCCGACATCCAAATCCGCACCAACGCCTCACCCACAGCAGCAGTAGCAGCAGCGAGAGGACTCAACAGAAAAACCGGCAAACCCAGAAAAGGCAAGAACGACCTCGAACTCGAACTCGAAGCCGACATCAACGCCAACACATTAGCAACCTACGGCGTCATTCTCGACAAACCCGCTCAACGCGGTACGAATCAACTCAAAGGGGTGGGTAGCTTGCCTCTGTGCGCGCCGGTGCTTGAGAGTCGGAGTTCTAGCGAGAGCGAGGAGCAGGACGCAGACAGGAGTGCGGAGAAGGCAGAGTTCGATGCTCCTGTGGATGTAGACGCGGATGGAGGCGAGGCTGGTCAAGTCGTCAAGATCAGTATTAGCCACGATGGCGAGTACGCTACTGCTGTATGTTTGGCGTGCATGGAGCCCCGGGTGGGAGATGTGGGTGGTGAGGCTGCTGCTAGGGAGGTGGGAGTGTGATCGATTGTAGCCTGAGCACGCATGTCACTGGAATGTTATTTGAACGGGTTGGTTTTGTAAGATATTCGAGGACTCTGTAATATGTAGTATCTCTAGATGCTAGCAGAAGACCGGCAAAAGGGCTTCTAGCTATAATGGCGGGATTATTCAAAGCAGCTATTCTGGAGCATTGTTCGTTGTCTTCGTCGTATCTTAATGCGCCCAATAAATATTTATCTGAGGTTTCAATTTTTCTGGGAATATTAGTCGAAAACAGTCATAGTCATGTATGGCTGAAGAAATACAGGGCGGTGATTGACTTTCTGGAAGATGGCTGAATAGACCGAGGCCTCGCTTGAGCTTCACGTCCCTTTGTTTGCAACCCCAGACCAGATCGTCATCGTAGCGGATCGCGAACAAACACCTGGCCAATCTGCCAAAGACAACACCAATTGACCACTGGCACTTCTGTTTCTCGCCGCCTTTTCAAATGCACACATACTTCTCACAAAACCGGCACCGGCAACAATGAAGCACTTCTGGGCGCTCCCAGCCCTCTTGCGGCCAGCGCTCGTCCTCGGATCGCAACACGCCTTCAGCGTCAATGACGATCTGCTCGCATTCCCACAATACGAAGTGCGCTTCACCGAGGACTACTTGCTGGAAGACCAAGCGCAAACACTCTTGAAAAAAGCCGGAGAGCCAAGTACCCAAGCCGACGTCGAGCACTACAGCCGCCAGAAGGACCGCGACAACCATGACCCGAAAAGCGAAGGATCAGACGACGACGAGGACGAGAAGCTCGAATACGAAATGATGCTACACAACAAACAGCGCTACCTCTGTTCTATACCACACGTGGAAAAGCCTTCCGCACAACCCAAGGAGAACTCCACGCTGTCCAAAGCGGAGCAGGAGAAAGAGCTGGCGCGCGCCAACGACCGCGGCTGGGAGCTGCTGGCGGGCATGCACGGCAACTGCATATACTACATGTCCGGCTGGTGGAGCTACCGCTTCTGCTACAACCAAGGCGTCAAGCAATTCCACCAGCTCTCGCCTTCGAGGGGCATGCCGGTCTATCCGCCTGTCGAGGATCCGAATACGCAGGGTTACATGCTGGGAAGGTATGATGAGGCGAAAGCGAAGAGGGATGCGAAAGCGCATAGTGAGGAGAAGTGGGAAGGCGAGGGCGCGCTGGAGGTCAGTGAGCATGCGGTTAGGAAGACGGGCGGGAATGGCGAGTTGGTCACGAGGGGTGAGTCGAGGTATTTGGTGCAAAAACTGGAGGGCGGGACGGAGTGTGACTTGACAGGGAAGGAGAGAAGGATTGAAGTTCAGGTGAGTTTGGAGACGCGCAAACGCTTTTCCTGAATGGCGATCGCATGCTGACGAAACACCGCAGTACCACTGTAACCCTTCAATTGGGGCGGACCGCATTTCGTTGATTAAAGAGACGTCGACCTGCGCCTACCTCATGGTCATCCAAACGCCACGCCTCTGCAACGACGTGGCCTTCCAACCGCCGCAGCAAGACGCCGCAAACAGCATCATGTGCCGCCCAGTGTTCAAGCCCGAAGAAGCCGAGACCTACAAACAAAGCCAAGAAGCAATCAAGACCGCCGTCGACTCCGCCGTCAAAGAAGCGCAAATCTGGGAAGCCGACCCGGCCGCCGCCGCAGCCTTTGGCATGGAACACCTGCTCGGGGAAGAAGACGTGCAGGTCGTTGGGGACATCATCATCGGCGGCCGAGTGATCGTGCCGGACGGCGTGAAGATCGAGAAATCCTTCATCGGCGGCGGCAAGGAGAAGTACATCGACACGGTGGCGAGCTCGTGGGGGAAAAAGATGTCTAAGGAAGAGCTGCAGAAGCTCGGCCTGCACGACACGAAGAACCTGGAAGACTTACAGAGGAAATTGGAGAAAGTTGCTGGTGGCGATCATTGGAAGTTGACTGTGGTTGACACGCCTGGGGGCAGGGAGTATCGTGGCGAGTATGGCAAAGATGTCGTTGAGAATGACGACGAGGAGGGGGAGGAGAGCAATGATGATGGAGCTTCTAGGAGGGTAGAGAAGCCGCAGCAGCAGGCTCAGGGCGATCCTGCAGAGGATGAGAACGAGCAACAGGGGAGTGAGGAGGAGTACTACAAAGACGAGTTATGATAGGGCTTCTTTGATTAGCGTTCTTGCGTCTGTATTTGATCTTATGAATGTAATGCTGCTACCGTCGTCCGAATTTGTATTTTGGGACTCTCATACTATGAGGCGTCTCTATATCCAAAAAAAAAACAATTTGCATGTGCACACACCTGCATTTGACCGTACGTCTGGCCCACGCGTTAGAAAGTGTGCAGAGGCTACAGCACAACGCCGGCAAATCTCCAGGATCCATCAATCTCAACTTCAGAACGCGGACTTCACACAACATGATCCATCTGACGATATCGTGCGAATGCCATTACCGCCGACAACCAACGATGCGGTCGATGACAGCAAAGAATGCACGCCGAAAACTCCCAGTGCCAGCGATGAAGAACTGCTGAGCTCTCTCGCCGGCGAAATCCAGGCAGAAATCGACGGCTTCCAGCCAAATGACCGGATCTACGAATGCGGAGACGCTGCTCTGTCAATTCTGAAAATCAGACCACAGGAAGCTCTCCAACTAGCCAAGGACCATATTCAAAACCGACCGTATCGCGAGGTCAAAGCGTGTTGGTTGCGTTTGTACGAAGAGGCGAGTCTTCACCGGGCGGCTGAGCTGCTTCGCGATGCTTCCACAGCGGATGGTCATGACTGGATGTCTGGTCTAGTCAAGGTGCTGGATCTTGGAGTGATTGTTTCGGGCGCTACTGTTCGTGGAGAGCTTTACGAGGCCGTACTTGCAAACCTTGAGACATTTGTCGAGCAAGATGACCTCACGTCTGGTTCACCTTCTTTCAATATCTGCCCACCGGAACCTCTGCGATCAGAACATCAGGTACCAACTTCTCGTCGTCCAAGCCTCGAGACATTCCAAGTCCACATTGACAAAAACACAACACCCCTCCTCCTCACCGGGATAATCGACGACTGGCCAGCGATGCAAACATGGCCAGAACCAGCCCACATGCTCCGCGCCACCCTCGGCGGCCGACGCTGCGTGCCTATCGAAATCGGCGAGACATACACCCACGCCGACTGGCGGCAAGAAATCATGCCGTTCCGCCAATTTATGCAAGACTACCTCCTACGCGACAAACCCGCCGAAATAGGCTACTTAGGGCAACACAACCTCTTCCACCAAATCCCGTCTCTCCTTCGAGAGATTAGAACTCCCGATTACTGCTTCTCCGCGCCTCCCGAGGCCATTCCGGAGTCGAGGCTCGACCTCCCCTCCGTGCCGCCCGTCGACGAACCGCAGAAAAACGTCTGGCTCGGTCCAAAAGGCACGAGAACACCGCTGCACACAGACCCGTATCATAACATCTTCTGCCAGGTACTGGGGTATAAATACGTCCGCCTTTATCCACCGCACGCGTCGGCGAGCGTGTATCCACGAGGTGTGGATGAAAATGGGATTAATGAGTCGAATACCTCGCAAGTTGAGTTTAGGCTCAACCGTGAGGTAGAGGGGAATGTGGAGGTGCAGGAGGCAAAAAGGTTCCCTGCTTTTGTTGCTCAGATGGAGTATCAAGAGGCCCTTGTGGGCCCTGGGGAGTGCTTGTATATCCCTGCTGGATGGTGGCATTACATCGAGTCGCTGACTACGAGCTATAGCATCAGTTTCTGGTGGAATTGATCGCGCTTAGTCACGCGATTTTTCTTTTTGTAGAAAGCTATTGTGCTTCAACTGCATTGTCTGCTGCATGCTATGGATTTACCTGTAGAATGCTGCAGACGATAAAAATGGCTTGGAAGAGCTGGAGAACAGAAGGGGCCGTTTCAGACATTCAAGCACATTATTATCCTGTTGATCATCGCGGAAATGAAGCCAAAGCACGCCTACTAAGACCATTTAGCATCAACAGTCACCGCAAAACCTAGAACTTCAGCTCCAGGATGTTCTCCAACCATGTCGCAAGAGAGATGATACCATCACAAAACGAGAGGCCGAAAGCACTTTGATCTCGAGGCAAGTGCTTAACGAATCGGAAAGAGACAAAAATGTCGTCTGGTCGGTTGAGGACAGTGTTCGAGAACTGTTGTGAGGATTTCATTGTGATACGAACCAACATGATGGGTATTGCGTGCCCCGTCTCTACGCTGCAGTGGCCAACTCGGGATCTCAGAGTACGCAGATAACTGTCTTTGGCCTTCTGCTTACTGCTATTGTTGTACTTAGTGCTCTCCAAGGGTTCAAATTCCAGGGTCGAGTCAAGATCGATCTCTCCACGATCTTCTCCACGATGCGATCGGTTCCTTGCAGATCCAAAACAGTTAAAATATACCAACCCATCGATTCTTGACGTCCCCCAATTGAGATTGCGTATTCAAGATGCATCAACATGACGCTTTGATGTCGCCGACATGCTTGTGCCGCATCGCATTGCATGAAGCATTGGCCCCTTCTCAAAGCGTCTTCGCGGCTACGCGCTTCATGGACTGATCAGAGTGACGTTCATGACATCCCGTGAAATCAACTCCAACGATACCTTTCATTCGCTCCGGTACAAGACCAAAGGGTCTCATGCAAGCACTACCGGCGGATGGAACGTGATCACGCGTCGTTTAGTGCGATCGCGCGCGATCCAGATCTGCCATGGGTGGATTCGAGTGACATCGGATCTGATGCTTCAATCTTCCCACCTGTGCTAGCAGCGGCCGGATACCATGGCAATAGCAGGCGATCATCACACCTTACCTTCTGAGTGATGTGCTAGGTTTCGACTAGGACTTTCAATGATGCCTTCTTCTGTTGAAAACCGCAAGGCAACAGGCGATCTTGCTCGATCATGATGAACCAGACGTACACCGCTCAAGATCAATTAAGACTGAAGGATTCGAGGTGGGCTATATAAGGCCAGAAGAAATCCCCAAGAGAATGGGATATCACTACACAAGAACACCTTGCCTTCCAACAATCAATTCGTCAAAAGAACCAAACCAGACTCAACTTTCCAACAACTCATCATGTCCAACCCAGGCAACATCGTCGGCGGCCACAAGGCCAACCTCAACAACCCCAACACCTCCGAAGATGCGAAGCAGCACTCCAAGGAAGTCTTGGACAACGAGTTCAATGGTGGCAACGTCGAGTCGAGCGAGGGCAAGAACCCGAACAATGTGTAAGACATTCCTTCTCCTTTGATGGTGATGTTACAGCTGGGTCAAGCTTCTGACCTTTCACAGCGCTGGTGGTCTCAAGGCCACTGTCAACAACCCCCAGGTTTCTCAAGAGGCGAAGGAGAGCGCGAAGGAGCGGTTGAACCAGGATTAGGTGGTAGCGTGTAATGGCCGCATCTGTGCCTGAATGATGCTTGGAAGAAGTCAGCCTGTCATAGCTTTCGGTCACCTCGTAGCATCACGAATAATGAACGATATCACATGCTTCCAGATAATTCCTCACGTACCGTAATTATCTCGTTTTGAAGAGTGCTCCTGTTGCTTCCGCCATGTAAAATGGGTTCGCTAGGTCAATATGGATAGCGGGGATATTGAGAAGGGCACTTTCGCCTGATGTATGATTTTCTGGATCTATCATGCCGATGAGTTAGACTTACGAGAAGACTTTGATATTTTGTGTGTGATTCTCTCAAAACAGCCAACAAAAGTCTACTGGTGAAAGGATCTTGCCCTTACGTGAATTCGATTGATTCTTGATCACTCGTACATCATTGTCAGATTGTCTAAGAGCATGAGTGTCTTCCCGTTCTGCTGATTCGCAGACGCCCAACAGCAGTGAGGGCCGTCATACTAGGTAGATATCAGCATGTCGTGACAGTTCGTGCAACCTCTCTGAGACATTTATGTCTCAAACAGAGACATCGAGGTAGTAGGTATAAAAATATTGAAGAAAAATCAATCCTGCTCCGAAGCATTCGTTGCAATCGACGACGTGCACTCACTTCGTCCAGAGCAGCAGAACATGCCTTTCTAGAAGTTGGAGATGTTTGCGTACAGAGGTTTTGTATTACTTGTTGATTCATTTAGCTGGGTATTTCCAATCACGAAGTGATATGCTGTGCAACCTGAGTGAGACATGTTGTCTTTCGCTGAGACATTTGAAGAACGCTCGGTCCTCTAGGGTGAACATCGTTTGATTTATCAATATACCAAATGTATTTCAAAATGAAAACAAGTTTATGGAAGTCCCATAAGTGCCGAATCATTTGACGAAATCAATATCGTTCCGCCAAATGCAGAATCGTTTGTTCAGCTGGCTTCATCGTTGCATTAAACGGGTGTTTCTGCAGTCTCCAGTGATTGATAGGTAGAGTTGCACTCGCCTCGATTATGGAGACGTTCCGATTTCCATCCGCATTGGAGACATTGTTCCGTGTTTTTCAATCACCGACTGGAATAAGATAACCCGTCGCATAGTAGTATCTCGAAATGTGAATGTACGTTTGGCGGAGTGTCTTTCTGCCGAAAGTGGGGCTCACTCAGAAGGCCAACGTACATCGGAGCCTGGGACCGCTACACATCAATCTGGAGGCCCGAGAAGACCGCGTCAGACCCTCTCGATTGCCTTGAGCACATGTGTTGCTCACTATGCAAGCGTCCAACTGCGATCGATGCTACAGACGAAAGGGCAGATGCGACAAACAACAGCCATGTGGATCCTGCGCTCGAGCCAATGTCACTTGCACTTACACGGACAAGCTGAGGCAAAGGCGATATACCTCGGACGATATTGAGCGAGTCGAGAAAAGGTTGCGCCAGTCTGAGGCTCGCAACAAAAGTCTACTGGATGACATCAAAAGACTCCAAGCTGGTTCTGAGCACCTAGGTACTTCACCCGCGGAAACAAAGAGATCACATCCGACAGATGCGACGAAGAGAGCGGATGCCGTTAGTGAAGTATCTTACCTATCGATCAATGCTGCAGGGGAACGACAGCCCTATTTGGGCTCAACGAGTGGAGTCTTGTTCGCGGATCTAGTACGATCAAGTGTCGACGCATCTGTATCAAGGAACGGAACGCCGCCAGCATCCTCATCTGTAGCACAAAGCGAGAATGTGCTTTCACCATCAATATCAAGCTCCACCAAAAGGAGACAAGAGCTTCCACCCGAAAATCTCGCGTCGCAGCTCGTTAGATCCTACTTCGAGCACGATGCTATAGCCTTCCCATTCCTCTCTCCCACACACTTGGCCGAGATACTGGAGAGGTTCTATCGCGACGAATCATACTACTCATCGCATGCGACTCCCTACGAAGCCTTCGTCTTCAACATGACCCTCGCAATAGCAACCGCAAGCGTGTACAAGTACGATTGGCAAATGCTACCCAGCGCCGAATCTCACCATGCAAGGGCAATGCAGGAGCTTGACCACGTCCTGGCGGTCGGTGGGCTCGAAAGTCTACAAGCTATTTTGCTGCTATGCCAATACCGACAAGGCAGCTCTATCAAAGACAATTCTGCCTCCATGTGGCATCTGGTTGGCATTGCAGCTCGCATATGCCTGGAGCTCGGCCTTCACAGGGAATCAGCATATCCACTTAAGTGTACTCCAGAGCTCGGTCTACCAGATCTCGTACGCTATCAGAAACAAGAGATTTCGAGGAAATGCTTTTGGTGCCTGATTGCAATGGACAGAGTGACCAGCAACATACTCGGCCGGCCTCTTGCAATTCGTGACGAGGATATCGATGCCATGCTACCATCAGACAAGTCCGACGCCGGGGAATTTCACCCATCACCTTCGAGTATCTCAGGCGTCTCGAGAATCGCAATCTTCAGAGCCATCATCAACTATCGCTTACTATGCGGTAAAGTCCTCACAACGCTCCACCGCCGTCGATCCCCCTCAATGACCACCACAGACGCCCTAAAACTGCGCGACGACCTCGCCCAAAACCTCGAAGACTGGCAAACACAAGTCCACCACCTCAACCTAACAGACGACACAACCCCCTCCGACCCCTCCGAAAAATCCTGCTTCCTCTCACCAACCTGGTTCAGCGTCCTGCACGCCAACGCAAGACTGAGCATCTGGCGACCCTGCCCCCTCCTAGCCGACGTGAGCTACGACCAACAGCACTCGCTGCAAAACATCTACACCTCCTCCATCCAAGCCATCACAGCCTACTCGGCGCTGCACAAGTCGCGCAAAATCAACTACAGCTGGATCACGCTGCAGTCCATTTTCATGGCGGGATTGTCGTTTCTCTACAGTGTCAGTAGGCATTTCCGCGAGCAGCGCTGCCACGCCTCGACGAGCGTCGAGGGCTGTCTATTGGAACAGAACCCGCAGGCCATTGATATTTCGCATATCTCCAGGGCGTGCTCGAACGTCATGGTCGCTGTCGCTGAGCGATGGAATGCCCTGCGGCATTGCCATGAGGTGTTCGATCGGCTCAGCGATGCCGTGTTGGCTGATGCGTTGGAAATGCAGACGCATTCGGCGGCTGTGGTGCATTCACCTCTTCCGAAAGAACAGTCGGACGTAGAGGCGAGCACTTCTGTCTCATCAGTATCACACCTGATGCAGACGCCCGACGATAGAGTCCACCAACCCAGCATCCCCCCCTCAGCAGCCCCCAACACCAGCACGACCACCACTCCACCCTGGCCCAGCCACCAACAACAAGAACAACAACCACCCCGTCAAAACACAGCACCCCCAACTCCCCACCTTCCCCTTGCAGTCGACAACGAATTCCTACACTGCTACGACAACCTGCAGAGCATGTACGAGCACCAAGTGGAAGATCCGGTAATGCACCTCTCGCAAGACTGGTTGGGGTACTTGGGAGGAGCGGCGGAGGGGAATCTTTTCGATGGGCATGCTGCTGCTGGTGGGTTTGGTGGGGAGGTGGGGATGTTTTGACGAAGACGACGAGGATGCGGGATGAGTTTTGGTTGGCGAGTGCGTGAAGTAGCGAGACAACACGTAGCCAGCCATCGCACGCGAGGGAAGATGCTTTAGAAACGAACAAATCACCGGAATTCACTTTTCCGATACAGAAGATCTCTACGCACAGGCAAGAAATGACTATCTAGCCATCAGCTGGGATCAAGGTGGAGTCAGGA
Organism: Cladosporium sp. IMV 00045; assembly: GCA_001931905.2. Classification (NCBI taxonomy): domain Eukaryota; kingdom Fungi; phylum Ascomycota; class Dothideomycetes; order Cladosporiales; family Cladosporiaceae; genus Cladosporium; species Cladosporium sp. IMV 00045. Next base: position 46,221 of record MSJI02000695.1, on the reverse strand, counting down.
CCAAAATGATGCTATCCCCATCAGCTACACCCGGGTCCCACCAGCAAAAAACAAACAAATGTCGCATGCAAGTGATCACTCATACACCCGCTTACACCACCAGTCAACCCCTCTTGCGGCGCGATGGCAAATTGAAACAGCGTAGGTAGTGAATGTACACGTCAAAATATGAGAAGACAAAACCCCCCCCCCCCCCCCCCTCCCATCTGACAAAGCCAGGTAGGTCGACGTTCGCCGCCATCTATGTTTGTTCCTTTACTTTGTTCAAAGTAAATTACTGTACAAGAAAAAATATATGCATATCATCACTTCACCCCCCTGCACTCTCAATCCACGCTCAATCAATCCCGCTCCTCCTCCTCATCCTCCCTCTCCTCCTTAGGCGGCTTGGCCAACTCCTTCTTCCAGCGCGAATTCGCCAGCGCGGCGTCGACGTCCGGGAAGACGAGGTCGTACACGTCCGAGTACCAGTCGACGGGCTTGCCTTGGATGCCTTGTTTGATGTTCTGTTGTGCAAAAGACGTCAGTAAAAACTCTCATTCTGTGATTGGAGATGTTGGGGGGTTACGTACCTCAGGAAGTTCAAGCCAATCGCTCATACAATCCCTCGGGAAAATAATCATCTTAGCGCCCGCGCGACGCGCCGCGACGGTTTTCTCCCTCAAGCCGCCGATGCGCAGGACTTTGCCGGTGACGGTGAGTTCGCCGGTCATGGCGATTGTGGGATCCAAGGGCCTATCAAGGGCAAGAGAAAGCAAAGAAGAAGCCATGGTGATGCCAGCGCTGGGGCCGTCCTTCTGCACGGCGCCCTCAGGGCAGTGCAGGTGGATGCGCGCTTTTTCGAAGAACTTGTTCTCCGGGAAGCGCTTGGCCATGAAGCCCTTGGAGAAAGAGTAGGCGATGCTAGTGCTCTCTTTCATCACGGCTTTGAGGTTGCCGGTGCGCTCGAGGCCCGGGCGGGAGGAGTAGGAGAGGGCGTTTTCGAGGATCGATTCGACGTAGAGGGCTGCGCCGCCCATGGACGTCCAGGCCAGGCCCATGGCGACGCCGGGGGGCGTGATGTCGTACAGCCGGTCGGCGGTGAAGATGGGCGGGCCGACGAAGTCTTGCAGGTTGTCCTTGCCGACGTCGACGCGCACGCCTTCGGGGACTTGGAGGGCGACGCGGGTGGGCTCGGAGGTCGTTTCTTTCTCGACGTCTTCGGGCGTGTCTTTGATGTCGGTCTGGTCCTTTTCGGCTTCTTCGGCGACCTTCTTGCCTTCTTCTGTCATGGCCTTTTCTTCGCTGAGGACGTCCTCGCCGAGCTCCTGGATGATCTTGAGGGCGGACTTGCGGTAGACCTTCTCAATCTGCTTCTTGAGGTTTCGTACGCCTGATTCGCGGCAGTATTTGTTGATGAGCTCGTTGATAGCTTCTTTGTCGAGTTGCACAGCGACGTCCTTAAGACCGCTGAGCTCCTTGGCTTGAGGTGAGAGGTAGCGTTCGGCGATTGCCATCTTCTCGTCTGAAACGTAGCCAGACAGCTCAATCATCTCCATACGATCGAGGAGGGGTCGAGGAATAGTGTCGGTCATGTTAGCTGTGCAGACGAACAGAACCTTCGAGAGATCGACAGGGACGTCCATGTAGTGATCCAAGAACGAGCTGTTCTGCTCAGGATCAAGAAGCTCAAGCAGCGCACTTGAAGGATCTCCCTGGTGACCACGTCCAATCTTGTCGATTTCGTCAATCAAGATAAGCGGGTTCTCGGTTTGACACTTCTTCAGAGCTTGGATGATGCGGCCAGGAAGAGCACCAACGTATGTCCTTCTGTGGCCCTTGATCTCCGCAACATCCGTCAGACCACCAACGCTGAATCGGTAGTATTGACGACCCAAAGCACGCGCGATAGACTTGCCGATCGAAGTCTTGCCAACACCAGGAGGGCCCACCATACAGAGGATTTTGCCCTCCACGGTGCCACGAAGCTTGCCAACAGCGATGAACTCCAGAATGCGGTCCTTGACGTCCTTCAAACCGTGGTGATCCTCATCCAGAACATCACGCGCGTGCTTAATGCCAAAGTTCTCGGCGCTGCGCCTGCCCCATGGGATCTGCGTCAGCCAGTCGAGGTAGTTCCTCGTGACGTTGAACTCGCTCGCCGCAGGTTCCAAGTGTGCCAACTTGCTGAGCTCCTCGTCGAAGACCTTCTTCACGGGCTCAGGCATGGAGAGCTTGGCCGCCTTCTCCTTGAACTTCTCAACCAACTTGTCCTTGCCGTCGCTCTCCAGCCCAAGCTCGCGGCGGATGCCCTTCATCTGCTCCATGAGCCAGTACTCGCGCTGGCGCTTCTGGATCTTGCTCTCGACGTCCTTGGAGATCTTGCTGCTCAGCTGGGCGTTCATGTACTCCTTCTTGATGACTTCCAGCGCTTTGCTGAGTCGCTGCTCGATGTTCAGCTCGGCGAGCACGGCGTACGCCTCTTCCATCTCGCCGCCAGAAACTGCCGCTGCGAAGTCGGCGAGCTTGGGTGGTTCGTCTGCAATGTTGGATGCGGATTGCGACATGGCGAACGCGGAGATGTGGTCGCGGAAAAGGTGATTGATGTTGCCGATGTCCTTGCAGGTGTTTACAATCTCAGAGCAGAGCGCGCGAACGGTGGGTGAGCGCTTGTCATAGGGCTCATTGGCGAGGTTGTCGACATTGACCAGACTGACCGGCCAGTCGTGCAGGAACGCAGTCGGGCCATAGGCGGCGACTGGTTTAGCAGCAGGTGGCGGGGTTTCCTTGGTGACGCTCTGCTCTTCGAAACTCGCCACGACATCGCCCTTGTTCTCTTCCGACTCCTTCTGCTTGTCTTCCTTGTCTTTCGGCGCATTCTCAATAGTAGCTTTGGCAGCCGCAGAGCCCTTGGCGTGGTTCACGCCTGGTCTGCTGGGAGGCAGAAGCTCGCTGAGCTTGATCCTACGGTGAGGGTAGAGCACAGCCTGCATCGACTTCTCGTCGCCCGAGCCCGCGGGGAAAGCACCAGTGATTTGGCAGAACGAACCGACATCGTAGACCTCGCTGGGATCGTTGATGACGTCCTGGCTGCTGTTGGGGTCCTTGAGCAAGAAAGCACCGACGTAGCTCTGACCCTGCTTGAGAAGTTCCTGGCACGCGGCAATGACCACAGGATCCCTGATCGTAATAGCCTTGTAGAAGCCCGGGAACAGAGGACGCTGCGCGATGGGGATTGCCATCACTTGCGGGTAGACGTCCGGAGCAGATGCTGTGATCAAGCCTTTCTCTTGGCCCTTTCGCTTCTTGTTACCGCCATCACCGCCACCAGATCCAGATCCCGACTCGCCACCGCTCCCACCGCCAGCGCTCGCCGCTTTCTTGTCAGAAGAAGCGGCGGGTATGGGCTCTGGATTGGGTGTCTTGCTCTTTGCCTCTGCCACATCCTCCTCTTTGCGCTGCTGCTTCTCCTGCACCTCCTTCTTCGCCTCCTCTTTCACATCATCCTCAGGATTCGACCCAGTCGGCTTTTCCTTCCGCCTCTCCACCGACGACGAAAAGTCGCGTGACCCAAAGATGCTAATCCCGCTTCTCGACAACTGCACCGCCCTACCAGACGCCAGGCGCGATGGCGGCAGGGCCAAATTAGGCGTCCATGAAGGCGCTCTGGACGCCGCGGCGCACACGCCTCTGCTCGAGCTGTAGTATCTGCGCGACGTTTGCTGCAGCGCGTTCCTCCACGGTAGGTTCTGGCCGATTCCCATTTCTAAGCTTTGCTTGCTGGGTTTTGATGAAGGGGAGAAGGCAGGGAAGAGATGGAAATGAGCAGACCCCGTTAAAGCAAATGCGCCAACCGAGATGGAGAGGGAAGGTCGATTAATGTAATGCGAGGGGTGTATGAGGGAGTGGGATGAATGGTAGAGTCAACGATGGCGACTCTCGGCTTAGACTACTGGCCTGACCTGAGCTTGTCGTTTAGATCAGATCCGCCACCGGAGGCTGCGCTGCGACTTGCGCGCTTGCCCTTCCGTTTCGTCATGAAAGCCCGCAAACGCCGCGGCAATGATGATGAGATGAGCTGGCTTCGATCTTATCTCGGACTTCCATCTATTATTGTGGATAAACCCTACATACAAATACTGTATGCGGTCAAGATGTCCATGCATTGTATACATAGTACATGTACATGTCTATCAACACTGTCGCAACGGATCTTCTGGCCACAGATCACCACAAATCATGAACTCAAAGCTCTCTCGACAGGGCCATTCATCAATCTATCAATCCAGGCCCACGCATTTGCGGAATGCGCACGAGCACGCCACATGGATTACCAATCAACTTTTTCTCCTCCTACCTCCTACCCTCCTATGTCTTTCCGATTCCATCAATGCTGGTTCCGAAAAGGCAGCCGATTTCCAATCTGCGTTCAGTCCCACAGGCGGATAGATATTCGTAGACCTCCCTGCGAAGGATGAACGAAAAGCCCGAAAATCCATATTGCGCGTTAGAGGGATGAATACTCCAGAAACACAGTGATACCTCTCATTGTTACTCCGAGATATACCGTTTGGAAGTCAGTGAAACTGTGAATGGGATGTTTCTCATATCTTTGTGATGCAGAACGTCAAATCGTATGTCATTATTCTGTGAATCAACATCCCCTCCATGCATGCATCGCGTCATCTCATCATAGCAACAAAAACATCCCCTTCGCTCAGCTATGCTGTGCGTAGAACATCAATCAATCTTGGGTATCTCGCCAACCAGCAGCATCGAAAAAACCACCACCACCCTCCCTCCACAAACAATCAACCCATCTTATCCGGCGTCTGCGCCATCCCCGCTCCCACCCCCCTCAACAGCACGATCGTATTCCCCGTCCTCACCCCCTCGCCCAATTTCTCACCATACTCCAACAACCTCCCGCCCTCCACATGAAAAACCCTCAACTTTCCCTCCTCGCCCTCCACCTGATTGTTGACATTACTAACCTGCAGACTCTTCGCCGCCAAATCCAGCACCCTGCCCACACTATACTCGGCCGAGTAGAAGAAATTCCCCTTGGGCAGTTTGGCGGTAATCGTCTCCGCGCTCGCCTCGACGTGCAAATAAACCCTCTTCTCCACCGGGATTTTCCCCTCCCCTTTCGCCGTGCGCTTCAGCGTCGCGAGGTCCTGCGCCGACGCCGCTGCCGCTTGCTTGGATTTGGACACAGGCGCTTTGGGCATGCTGGCTTTCTTCGCGGCGCCCCAGGCGCGCAGCTTGTCGAGGGCGGCGCGGCCTTTGTCTTTCTGCGTTTCTTGCTTGGGCCGGGCGCCGATGGGGGTCAGGTTTTCGCAGTTGTGCTCGTAGGTGAAGCGGTGTTTCAGGCAGTAGGAGCGGTTGCATTTGTCGCAGTGCACGCCGGTGACGAGGGGGGTGTTGATGAGGGTTTTGCAGGCGGGGTCGGCGCATTGTTGTTCGTGGGTGAGGATGTTGGGTTTGGAGGAGAGGGGAACGGTGCTTCCTTGGTTGTTGGCGGAGGCGCGGTTGCGCGCCCATTCGCCGGCCTTGGGGCATTCGTGGGCGGTTTCGGTGCGGTGGTCGAGGCAGAACTTGCTGTTGGAGGAGGGTTTGTTAGTTGGGTTGTGCTTGGGTCTTATTTATGAGGGGAGACGTGCCTACCCTTTGCAGCTTTCGCATCGGAAGGGGAGGAGGTCTAGTTGGCGACAATAGGGCATTTGGCAGTGCGCGCCGATCGCTTCTACGTCTCCGGTGGACATCTTGCTGAATGATTCGCTTTGGCCGTTGGAGGCGGTGTTGCCGTTTTGCGAGGCCATGTTGGGCAGGGACTGGAGGGTTATGTTTATGTTGCGTCGGGTGTGCTGATTAATGAGACGATGGCACAACTGGTCGCCTCGTCTTTCCAGCGAAGTGAGTGCTGGAAGGTTCTGGGGCGTTATTCACAGAGAGCGAGGCTCGCAAGGCAACGGAGGCTGACGAATGAGGCCATAGTCGTCTTTAAGGGTAGGCTAGGCGCGGGAAGGGAAGGGAAGCTGAGCATGTGAAGGAGTGGATCGGCTGTGGAGACTGCTGGTGGGCACGTGAGGCCTGATGATCTGGGGGAGAATGGGCTGGTAGGCGCTAAGATAAGACGTGGGCGCTTCTATTATCGCTCTCGCTGTGTCTCTCTCGGCTGGTGGTGGAATGCGCGGGGTAAGTGAGAGTTGCAGTGGTGAGGTGAGCGAAGTGAGAGGTGGTGATGTGATTCGTTTGCTTGTGCTCCCTCTGTGCCGTGCTGCTGCTTCTGATAGCTCTCAAGTGTTGCCGGTACTACATAAGGCAAGCCAGCAGTACCTGTAGCTCCCTCCGCTCGTCCTTTTCCTCCTCCCCAACTCATCGTTCACGCCCCGTTGGCATAGGACAGACACTCTGCTACATACACTTGCATGCTATCCTCAGCATCACACACCCCATTACATGTCTATCACTGACTCCTAGTGGTCGTATCGCTACGCCACACGTACCTTTGAGCCTCTTCTCCCCAGAAGTTGCTCCATCTCCAACACCACCTCTCCAACCATGCTCCACCCATCTACCCGGGCCACCATCAGGCCTCGCTCCCTCTCCACTCCTGTCGTACTCTCCACTCCTGCAATCGCACGTTCTCAAACCCGTACAATCTTCGGCTCTCGCGCCTCCCTCCTCGCCTCGTATGACTCTCACCTCGATCCGCTGAATTCCCGCCTCGTTCGCCACCACAACCGCAAAGCCAAAGCAAAGCTGCTCAAGACCATCCGCCGTCGACAGCAGTTTGAGTGGAACCCTGACATCAAGCCAATCCTCTCCCTGCAACAGCAGCGATGGGCCAGCCATTGGGGAGGCAATGGCAGGTCACGATGGCCTGGCAAGTTCCTCAAAGAAGAGGACTTTCAAGACAAAGATGATGAGCACTGCGACCCTTTCGGACTCAATGATCGTGAGAAGGTCTGGGAAAAGCAAATGGAGGCAATGAGAAACCGCATCGAATCCGATCCTTACGAAGCGGTGTTCGGCAAACGATTTGAATCATTCTGGGCTCGTTTGGCCCGGAAGCTGTCGGGAGAAGGCTCTGAAAAGCCCAGCACTACGCAAACTGACAAGCCCAGTGGGATTCATCGAGCCTTCGAGAGGAGAATCGCTCAACTCCAGCAACAACATGACGAGGCCAGGAAGTTCATGAAGCACGAACGTGATGACGATGCGAGCAAGCAGCCGCAGTCGCACGCTGACGCATCGTCCACTTCTTTGGATCCCAAGACGGACAAGGACAAGAAGTCGGGTATCAAGAACTTCGAATACGACCCTGTGTCAGGGCGTATGGTTCCTGTCGAGGGTCATGAGGCCAAGATTCTCACACATCAGCAGAAGGGCCCACCGAATCGGGTTACTCAGGACCCAATCAACGACGAAGCTAGTCGCAAGGAAGAGCCAGTCTCTGACAAATCTGACAACGTTGAAATCCCGGTGATGCCATTCAAGGGTGAGGTGAAGCCAGTCATCGAACCCAAGTTCAAATCTCAAAAAACAGCAGCCCAGGAGGCCTCAGAACCAGCACAACAACAAGCCGAGCTTGACGAACTGACCGCAGGTGATGTTCGTGCTGCCATGGGCAAGACGAGGAGCCATTCCTTCGATCCGACGGACGTGTCAGAACAGTGGAAGTCTGAACAAGAAGCCCTCAGGCAGCAAATCAGAGACTGGGACGATTCTGTGACGAGGCAAAGAAACAAAGTCACTGAGATTGTTGATGAAGTGTCGGCGGTTGAGCTAGGCCGCCACCTTTCAAAGGGATTGAAGCACCTGAAGTACGGTCCCATCCTCGAAGCCCGGACCTCACCGCCGCAGCCCTGGACACAGCGTGTGCAATCAAAGGTTGAGCCAGAGACGTCGCCAGGCCGACATGCTGATCACGTCCCCATCAACTCACAGCCGTCACCGCTGCAACCCTCGATACAACGAATGCAATCAAAAGCCGAGCCGGAGCCTATTGACCCTGATGACTCGGCGGCTCACGAATCCACAGAGCCTATCCCGACATCCACTGTACCCAAGTCATGGTCCGAGCAGGCCGACATTCTGCAGTCTGACCGTGTCAAGCGGGCAACCTTGCAGCAGCCCTTGCCAAGAAAGCAATGGCTGGACAACATCAATTCCAGGAAGGCCGTGTATGAGAAGAGAAGGTCACTGGCTGAGTCCGAAAAGGCAGCTGTGGATGCGACCGAAAGGCAAGCTGTAGATGCAACCAAGACAGAGGATCTCGTCAAAGCCAATGAGGCCCTGCAAGCTGAGGTGGATGCTCAGAAAGTTGCCATGACCGAACAGCAGGATCGCTCTTCCCAGAAGATCAAATCGCTGAGGGCCGACTTGGACACGGCTTACAAGCAGAGCTCAGTGCATGCAGACAAGTTCCGTGACCGCATCGCCAGTCTGGAGCAGGAGCTGTCCCTTACCAAGAACACAGCCAACGAAGTCAACGTCAAGGCTATCAAAGAACGATACAGCGACAAAGTCCGCCATTTGCAGAAGGAGTTGATGACAGCCTACAAGCAAAGCTCTGTCCATGCTGATGAGTTCACCCATCGCATCAAGACTCTTGAGAAAGAGCTGGCCAAGCTGACCGAAGCTGCCGCCACCTCACCCAGCGCACAGTCTGCTGCCAAGGAGAGTGAAATGAAGGCCAGTCAAGGCGAGGGTGACTTCTCTCCTCTGGTGAAGAACTATGCGAACAGCAACATGTGGTACAAGAAGCCCGTTCATCCGGTGCGACCTGTGAGCAATGAAGGGTTGGACAAGATCGGACACGACCCTTCCCCCAAAGGGCTGACTGCTGAAGCCAAGGCCCTCAAACAAGAGGGTTGGCAGATCATCGATTCTCATGGGCTTTCAGGAGATGCACTTGTGGAGGCCCTTGCCAAATACGACAAGGCAGCCGTTTATGACTTCAAGGAGGACGGACTGGAAGCCGAGCTTGCGGGCGAAGTCGACGAGCTACTCAAGGATCCACCTCCTCGAGACCCGGTCTCATATCAGTACAAGGACGATGGCTTGGAAGCGCAATTGAAGGAGCCAGAGAAGATCGCAGATGAGAGCAAATCAGAGCAGAACGACTACGACTACAAACCCGATGCTCTTAAATCTGAGCTGAAGCAACGGACGCAGCCTGAGTCTACCGGAAAGAATGAACGGTATGTGTACAAGGCAGATGATCTAGAATCGGAACTTCTGGAGTCACAAGAGCCCGATCTGTCGAAGCCTCACGAACAAGGGTCCATAATAGAGCCCTGGGTCCAAAGAGTTGACTCTGTGTCTGAATGGGAAAAGAAGGCATTTGAATTTGACAATCTGGAAGCTGAGCTCAAGGAGCGCTCATCTCAGCAGCACGAATACGAAAGCGACAAGTATGAAGCTGAGGCAGCGAAGTTCTCTGCTACACCTGAGAAGGTCAGCAATATGGAGAAGACAATGGCGTCGAGTCTCGGATCTGAGCTTCAAACACCAATGCAATCATCGCCTTCAGTGGAACCTCCAGCCAATCGCTTGCAAAAGCAACAACCACCAGACGGCAAGATGATCAGGTACAATTCTGCCTCTGGTGATTTTACCACAATTCGAGTCGAGGTTGTGGATGAGACTGATGGAAAAATGGCACCCCTCGCGATCTACGACTCTCTGAAGAGGCTCGATCATCCAAACCAGTGGATGGCGCTTCTCCTGAAGCAGCAGAAGAAAGGCTACAAGGTCGTCAGTGCGGGTGCAGACACAGTCGTCGTGAAGAAGTTCCAAAACCCCAGCAAAGCCGAAAAGAATCCATCACCCTACTCCGAATTCAAACCTCACACCAAACAACCCAAACCCGCCCGCCCCGTCAACCCCGTCGACGGCACCTCCGGCCCTGGAGCGACCTTCCGCCCCGTCACGGGCGACTACGCCAACCCAACTGGTTTCGTGAACCTTGATCTGGCGCAAGACCTCGCTTCCAAACGACACGCCAACGCAACCGCCACAACAACAACCAAACCCACCGACAACCCCACCCCTTCCGCCCACGCAGACGAAGGCGACCTCAACGCCACGTACCAAGACTTCCCCCGCGCCAGCGCCGGCGTCATCAAGCGCGAAGAACCCGTCTTCTCCGGCACGCAGCGCGTGCAGCACAGCAACAGCAGTCGACGCGCGAGGCGCGAGGAGAGGCAGAGGCAGGAGAAGGAGCAGGCCAAGGCGGAAGCCAGCGCGAGCGGGAGAAAGGCCGACAGCAGCAGCAGCAAGCGCTGGATCTGGCCTTTCCTAGGCATCGGCGTCGTGTCGGGCGCGATGTATGGTGTTGGAACGGTTGCTGAGAGGGCTAGGGGGGTGAGGTTGGAGAGGGAGAGGGAGGCGTCGTCGAGGGCTGAGGAGAGAGGGGGGAAGGGTGTGCAGAGGAGGTGGAGGTTGGATGAGGGGGTTTGGAGGGGGAGGTGAGTGTGATGCGTGATGCGTGAAGGTGTCTTGGTGACGACGGCAACGACGACGACTATGATGAGTATACGATGGGATGGGATGGGCATGGTTCATTGGAGTTTCTAGGTTGGAAGGGTCTGGTATCTGGATTTGGGAGTCTCACGAGCATGATTTTCTTCTACATGGTAAGCACGACTCCTCTCGACTTCTTTACTATCGAGTATGGAAAAACCCAAGTAGAATTATGGGAAAACAAGGCAAAATGGAAAAAGCATGTCTTCACTCAATACCTTGCAATCCATGTTAGCTATGTTCGCGAATTGGTCTCAATCCAGTCTTCCCTCGAGAGAGAGGTTGGAAGGAAATGAGATTGGAAGAAAGGAAGGGTAAAGAGAGCGAAAGAGATGAACAACCCATTCCATGACCTGATGGACTTTCCCACGAACTGCCACGTCGTCTTTGATGGAGCGTGGGAACTCTTGGGGTGCTGGACGTGATGGGGCTAGATCAAGTTTGGGCCCGTCGTCTTTCATACCGGTTGGGAATTCTTTTCGTGATGAACCTTCCAAGTAGCGTAACCGACGTCGAAATGTAACAGACGACGGAGTTGAGCCACTCGACTATCCTACGCTGGCATGATACGACATACTACTGAAACGAAGTAGATGTCTGCTGAATCTTTGCTCAAAGCTACTGAGATTGGCTTATTTTACGGTCTGTCTCACCGGATCGTCAGCTATGTTACTTGGCCGGTATTGCTGTTGTCATTTGTTTCGAGGCGTGATGGGCTAGAGCGCGAGGAGAAGATGCAAGGCTGTTGGGATGGAGAGGGTGGGATGTGTGTAAGTAGCATGGGGACTTCCTAGATGAGGTATGTTCCGGCGTCTTTCATACCAGATGGGCATTCTTCTCGTGATGGAACTTCCATGTACGAGACCGGTCGTTCGAGGCGTGATGGGCGAGGGAGCGCGGAGAAGTCCCAAGGCGTGTTGGGATGGAGGAGGGCATGAGGTGTGTCGCTGCTGTGCTTCGGGTGATGGTGTTCAATGGCTATGGTGGGTAGGTGGCATTTCTGCTGCTGCTGCTGCTGCTGCTGCTGCTGTTGCTCTTGTCATCCATCAGCGTGCGTCAACGAGAGCGCGTGACATGCGTAGCTACTATGCTTCTGGCGATCATGTTCGATGGCGACGATAGGTGGCATTGCTGCTGCTGCTCTTGTCGTCCATCAGATGTTCGAGAGCATGGATCGCCATGGTTTAGGCCTTGAACGAGGGAGCCAGGCGATGTTCCCACTTTCTTCCCATCACATCGAGTTGTATCAAGTCCTCAGAACTACAAGGTTTGAATCCTGCTTTTGGGGTCATCCGCTGTTCGACAGATCAGCAATAATACAAGGTACATGTGAAAGTCCATCACGCTCGGGATGTCGGGACGCATGCCGCTTCAATTGCAGAATGGATATCAATCAGAGTTACGCCACGGCATGTATCCGAAGATCAGTGGGACATCCGGACGACGCATGCTGGCGGGAAAAATGCAAACAATCACCAGAACGACATCAAGATTTCCCCGCGACCTTTCACGAACGAGGTGACGACTCCTCGCATCTGCAGATCTCCCCTCCCCTAGCCGCGGTGGGGGGAAATGTAGTATCGTCACAGCGCGTCTGAGACGCCTTGCAGAAAGGGAGAGAGGGGGAGGGGGTAAGTTTTGACGACGATATTTCAGCACGTTTCAAGAATCGAATGGGAATGCACTGTACAGTAGCAGGATGCGGACAAATTCCTTTCCGCGAATTGTCGCCGTTCGCGTTCGTGCCGATCGATTCGCAGGCCGCAGAAATTTGCGGACACTGACATGAGGCGTCTTTCTTGATTCCTGTCAGTACAGGCGACGTGTTGTCGAAACTTGATTTCCTGGAACATAAGGGGGTTGGTTAGATTGTGTGTTCCCGCACGCCCGTAGTGTAGGTTCTTCTGCAGTCGTCAGGGGAGTGCAGTGCAGGGCACGGTAGGGGATTCAGTTGGCGCGCGGGAAGCTTGGTTTCGCGTTCGTATACTCGGATTGCCATGCGATACCAGGCAAGTAGTTGCTCTTCAGCTGCGTGCGAGTGTTTCATAAGTATGATATTCTTTACCGAGCTTTTCGAAGGCGAAGGAAGACGTAGTTCGTCTCTATAGGCGAGAGCGGGAGTGACGTGAAAAGTGGATGTGCCGTGGATTCGTCTACCGCTTTGCTTGTTTCAAAAATTGCTCGTTAACGACTGTAAACGGACGCCGTCAGCTATTAGCACGTTGACCACGGTACGCGGTAGACAAGAGCCGTAAGCCCTAGAAGTCTCGTCGTATACTTGAAGATAACATGCCGGCCGGCTTGCGGGTCTCGAGTCTCCCCCTTCGGTACTGTGAAGATTGAAATGTCGCGTGCTGCGACTTCACCCTGTTCAAGGAGATGGATTTTCGCTGTCGCTAGGGGCATCACATCCGTTGAACATCCGGTAGTGGAGCGCAGCGAGGCGCAAATTGCTGGCGCCGAGGCGATGATGTTCGTTGCATCACAACAATGCCGGAGCATACTCCGTATATTGCCCTTGTCTATCACAAGTAGCGGTCTGCATAAAGTGACCTTGATATCATGATATTGCATGACGGCGGCAACCCTGGCAGACATGTGGCCATCCGTTAAATATGTTTTTTACGTGTGGACGGAGTCAGTCCCTGCTTGGGGCTTATGGCGCATTATTCGGCATGACGCCAAAGAGGGCTTTGCGTGATCTTCTTGTCTAGACTTGCGGGAAGCGAGTTGAGGCAAGGACAGGCCTTCATCGCCAGATGAGGGTTGAAAAACTGGTCTGGTACGCGTATCGTACTGCAAGTCCGCCTTTTGGCGCCAGAAAGTGGGGTGTCTTCTTCAGGGCTAGCTCGAGGGAAGTCTTCGGAGGCACGGTAGTCACTACTACGACGAGCTGCGCTGAGATTTGGCTAAAGACCCAAGGTCAAGGGGTGTAGGACTGCAAGGACCGGCTTTCAGCGGTCTACTTTGTTTTGCTAACCGCCCAGTGTTTGTATCAGGAAGGAACCATGGCGGAATGCCAGCGCTTTCTTCATGAATAAGGCGCTTCTGCGTGAGGATCGGCCCAGGCTGTTACGACGTTGTTATAGTGCCATGCAAGCAGGAGGCAGGGATATTGATTGCCTTCCGCGGGAACCATTCGCGAGCGCTTAAGTGCTGATTTCCGCCGGCGAGCATTATTGCTTTACAGCCTGCTTCCCTGACCGCGAGGCTCGATAAGATTGACCGCGCGATCGGCAAGGCAGATGGCGGGCAGGATAGATCCACGTTACTCTGCATAGTCGCAACGAAGGATCGCACAAGCACGTGTCGCGGCGTCAGATTTGTCGGCGACGGTTCACTTTGTCCTGGCGCGTGCGTGTGACCATGACTCTCGTCTCGTGAAGAACAGCCGAGGAACGGCAGCTTGGCGGGACGTCCAACTTCAGTATCCTTAGTGGCTGGGGTCTTCCTTGTTGTGGATCACTCCAGCCATCAAGGAGTAGATTCTTTTCGCGCAATAATCGTTGATTGCAATTGATGAAGTCGGCGTCCCAATAGGGACGCTCAGGATGCGAGCTCGGGTTCGTTCGCCTGCTGGTCGCAAATTACGCGAGTGGAATGTCCGGATTAGGTCAGCTGTCAATATATGTGCGTTTAAAAATAACGCTTTTGCAAAGCAAGACATTATTGCAACGAGAACAGTGCTCAACAATGTAAAGGCGCCGTGTGATATCGCAGTATTCAGTAGTGTGTTGCTTGAACCGGCTTTAGCTGCATCAAGAAAGAGATGATTGGGGCGTCAGGAACATTGGAAGCTCTGTGAGCTTGCCAAGATGCCGTCGTCGATTACAAACATGGACCTTTCCCAACTGATGAGCTGCGCGCGTGAAGAAGAATCTTAGGATGTTTGGACAGGCGATTAGCTCCTTCCAGTAGTAGTGCAATCTTGCCAAATCTCAGGCGAAGGTTTGTGAAACAAGGAAGAAGCCTGCTCTTCACGTGGCGGGGCCAAGTGTATCATCGTGGCGCAGCTATAATCCGTAGGCAAGCACACATATGGGCTCGCGTCATCTCAACGGTGAATCCTCAGAAACATCGGCGAGTCATTGGTGCCTGTAGGTGTTCATGAACCGCGGCTAATATGCAGCGGAAGCTCATCCTGATGCGGGCAGCTACTGCCAGTAGTCTTTCCCGCCTTAGCATCTGATCAGTATCCCTGTATGTGGTCCCGGTGGCGCGTCTGGAAGAAGAGCTGGCAGGCCAAGAATACCGGACAGATGGCTTGAAGGCCCATCGCCAGTAACGTAGGGGTAGTGTCGTCTTGCCAGATGTGAAGGAGCACAGCGCAAATGCACGGTAGAAGCCCTGGGTGTGTTCTTCTCGGATAGGCGGATCATGTATCTGCTAATGAGAATCGTAAATATAACCTGTCACTTCAGACAGGATCCAAAAGGCCGTAGGGCAAGAGGCAGTAATGTGGTCATGTATCCAAGTCTTCGTTTTAACCGTGACATGACCTTATTTTTTTGTTCTCCGGACGAACGAGCAGTCCCTGGTACGGGCGCGGTCGAGTTAGGGTTTGCAAGCGTTGAAGTAAACTCAGTCGGTCGTCGTAGGCTCGATTCGGCAGTTTGTCCTTTTCTCTCCCACGACCTGCCACTACTAAACTTACCACTGTTTCTCTGGTGCATGCCACATACCGCCACGGCCTTTGCCTTTTCTTTGCCCTCTTCCACTAACGCCTTAGGCTATGAAACGAGCGCTTGAGCGTTTGAGACTGCCGTGCCCGCTTCGGCCTTGCAGAAATCACATGCACTCCGACCAGAGACTCCATGGGCCATGACTATCCACTTCCAATCCTGCCATCACATCCCATCATCTCCCTCCCCCAATAACAATGACGGCCGGATAGGAGCGGCCGCACTGTCCGTGTGTGTGTCTTTCTCTCTCTCCCTCTCTCTCATGCTGCCAAGGCCCAGCAAGACGAGAATGATACATGGCATCTCACGCTCGACACTATCTTTCGCCGGTCTCTTCGTCCATGAGCCTTGCACCGGATCTTGCCATGATTCTGTCGTACGTGCATGCGCTGCTGGCTCCAGTTGCCCAGATGCCAGGCTCGTGCGTAGCTTTACCGTGACAAGAGACTACGCAATCAACGCAATGTCCCGTCCGGAAAAATCGCGTCTATCATTGCTTGTTGCTTCTAACCCACGCCGTGGTCTGATTGACATTCACCGGGTCCTCGTCGTCTTCATCCGCTTCACTACTCCATGGCCCGATCGCCGGACAAATTCGTGGTCTGGGCGTGCTTGTGGTGGCGGCACCACGACCTGTCTGCGCCGGCAAGGCCTCCCGCTGCTGCAGCCACTCTGTTCCCCGACACCCTGGTCTAGCAGTACTACTGTCGCTTTCTTCCTTGCAGCTGCCGCTGTATGCCGCCATACATAGATCGCCAGTGCAGGTACTGCTCCTGGCCAACGTGCTGATGCCCGACTGAAACCGGACCCTCTATGCTCTTTACGAGAAGCGTTGGAAGCATGTGCAGGAACGAACTCTCTTCCGCACTGATCTCCGCTCCACATCTCGTCTTTTTTGAGGGAGCGTCACCTCAAACAAGAAGATGGTGTACCCAGGGTCGCCGTTTGGTCGGGTTGTCTTTGTGACCTTACTATTCTGAACATTCTGCCCTATGCGTCTTGATACATTCCCTGCACAGCTACTGAATCGACCCCTCAACGAGTGTTGGCTGTCTGGATCATTGATCTCCCGTCCCCCCGGCGGATCTTATACCTCTCTTATATCGACCGGTCTTCTCAACTTTGGCAGTCTCTCACTCCGCCTACAGCTCCTTTGTTCGTCGTCAACAGAGTGCTGTCATGAACCCTGTCGCCGATCCGTAACTCGGCGCGAAAAAAAGGCAGAAACTCCGATTGAGTACCATATAGTGCCCTTGTCAGTAGCGCGCAGCATTCGCTTTCGTCACAGCGGCGAGTGTGCGGTGTCTGGCAAAAGGGGCACTCCATTTGCGGATCATTCACTCCATGTGCACACACGCCACACTTGCCTTTTCAGTGGTGGAGCTGTGCCTTTGCATAATAGGATCGAATCCTCACTGCAGTGTAAGTGACATCAAACTCAATTCTGCCATATCAATTGCCTAGAGCGTTCCTCCGCCTATTTGGTGCTACCTCGGTCACGATTAATGGTCATCTACTTGCTGCAGTTTAACGGCGCGAGATCTTCTCCAAGTCGACCCATGTCCCCCTCGACCTGCCAAACCAGTACCATTACTCACCCCGCTGACGTCTCACTTTCTGACAGGCGGCTAGCGCCATACCCGGCTCTCTGCAACCTTTACCAGGTTCCTTAAAGGAACCGGTGCAGTGGTCTCAGCACGTCCACTCATCTCGTCAAAGACCTAATCCGTCCGTCACGATATCAATCCTCCACCACTGCCCTGCCGCTACTGCGCGCTAGTCACTTCCGCTTGACAGCTTAAGTCTGCGGGCTACCCAACGACATTATTTAAATTGTTCTGTGAGCCAACGGCTGCCCGAGCCGCCACCTTTGTGATAACTGGACCCTTGCCGCCGTCACGTTGTCTTCTTGATTCTGTTCAACTGGACGAGACCAGAGGATCACCTGAGCCGGCTGCGCTCACCTTGGTTGACTGCTCCAGAGCCTTCACATTGGACCTACGCCAACCATGGACGGACGCTTCCCGCCTCCAATGAACCCCTACGGGGTCTACCCGTATGGCCAGCCGCCGATGATCCCCCAAGAGCCTATGCAGCCCAGATTACATCAGCTACATACGATGTCAAACGATAATCTAGGCGGCTACCATTCCGAGTACGACGATGTAACGAACGCAATGCTTCACCCTCATGTGTCAGCACAAGTACCACCACAGCCATCAGCATCAAGGTCAAGGAGACGAAATACTCATGGTGCAGAGCACATTAAACATCGCCGTACTCGCAGCGGATGTTTTACCTGTCGGTCACGTCGAGTTAAGGTACGTCGCATTGGATCCGAGGGTGTGGGAAGATGCTGACAGATTCCTTAGTGCGATGAAACGCGACCAACGTGCGATCGTTAGTTTGCCAATGTTACCTACGATCGCTGTTGACTTTTATGCTGACTTCGGACAGGCTGTCGAAAGGGCAAACGAGAATGCGAATACCCCGATCAATCATCCTCCAAATCAGATCGAGCTAGCGCACGACCCAAACGATCGCATGCCGACAGCCTCTCAGAGCATTCAGGCGAAGATTCGGAGCACTTGCCAACCATTGCGGATGAGGATGAGTTCGACGCACGAGACGATGCAGAAGTGCGCTCCGCAGTCTCTGAGCCTAACGTACGATTCCCAAGTTCACGAGATGGAAAATCTACGCCTACAGAGCAACATTTCACGAAAGCGTTCCGTCCTACAACCAGTCGAACGAACTCGAAACAGAATATAAAGGAAGACATCACACAGAACCCAAGATGGGCAAGCCTACCGCAAAACGTCAAATTTTATCTGAAATACCATCGGAACAACCTCTCGCATCATCATTACTCTTGGAAATACGACGCCGGAGACTTTCTCAAGAAAACCTTTTTGGAGATTGCAATCAACTACGAACCGCTGATGTATGCGGTCGTTGCTTTCGCAGCTTATCACAACGCTATTTCACGCGAGGACGGCAAGGTCAAAGACTTCCTTGATGCATACAACAAGTCAGTTTCATCGTTGCGACAGTCGTTGGCCAAGACAGATAGACATTCTTTGTCTACGCTGTTGACCATACTGCAACTGGCAACGATCGAAGTAGGTTCAACACTTCGAAAACGTCACCGCTTTGCGGCGCTGACTTTGTATCAACAGGAGTATCTCGGCGATTGGGTTAACTTGCTTAGCCACCAGCGCGCTGCGCACCAAATCATCGTAGACCTCTTCACGCCTCAGACGATCATGCAAAGCGAAACCCATCGCAAAATAATCAGCTGGTACATTCGATTCGACCTCTTCGCAGGAATGATGTCCGGCGGAAAGACGGTAATAGGCCGCGAATGGTTCGACGCATGTGCAGATTTCTACAAGAGACAGGCTCGAGATAAACCCAAGGATTACGGCGCGCTCTTCGAAGATATGTTTGCTACTTCCCGGTTGATCGCAATTGACATTGCGTTGCTATTGGCATCCAAGGGCACCAATGAGATTTCTGAGGAACGATTTGCTGCCGAGGTGCAAGCACTCTTGACAAAGATGGACGATTTTCAGGAACGGCTCGAGAATACCTTTACAGATCCGTCATGTTTTGTCAAGACGTTTCCAGACGCACCTCCGCCGAGCGACGACGAAATCACCGACTTCAGAGATCCAAACTTCTGTTTGGCTGGCGAGCTGTTCTCTATGAACTACATACTCATCGACTTCTGGGCAATGCAACTCATGTTTCGGCTGCAGCTATCTCTGACGCAGTCGACACCAACAGAATTGGAGCAAATCGCGCTGAAGAAGTGCAAGATGTTTGAGGCAGTACAGTACAGTGGTCAAGGGCCTCCAGGAGCAGTGCTCGGATTCCAAGCCAGCTTGGGCATCTCATGTCTATTACTGCCAAAGGGAGAAAAGTACACCAATTGGGCGAGGAGAAGTTTCGCTTTGATGGAACAGCATGGGTAAGTTTTCAAGGTGCAAACGCTGCTTCAATTTAGCTGACAAGGATGCGTGTAGTTACATTTATCCCGCCAGCCTCCGAAAGCGCATGTCTGATCTCTGGAACGTCGATGTTACACACTGGTGGCTACCCAACGACGAAGGCTTCCCTCCCATGATTCGGGCCTTGCGCGATTTTATCGATTTCCGCTCTATGTCTTCTGCCAAACAACCCGACCACAAAGACCTCAACGTCCGCGACATGGCTGGGATCTTCAGAACCATGAGTCTCGAGCGGGACATGCCGGATCATGTCACCGAGATGATGCAGGAAGAAGAGGGCTGGTTTGACCATACCATGTACGAAAGTAGTCCGGAGCAGAGACACTCGCACCAGTAACGGAGACTTGCGGTATCAGCACGCAAAGCGTCTCCGCATGCAAACATCGTCTAGGCTTGCAAGAGCAACGAGGCCGGCACAGGTTGCTGCAGAAAAAGGCTCTCACCTGTCACATGTTTCAGCCCAGGGATCAATGCTCTCTCCCTGCCTCCGTCGTCATCGAAGGTTCAATATCGACGAGCACGGATGGAACGACAGAGTTTCCTCCAGGCGAGAAACCGCTGTCAAAAGCCTCCTGCAAGCTGCATTCACGCCGAAACGGACGTGTCTCAGCAGGGGGTTTGACTTTTCGTTCTTCCGTTCTTTCTTTCTTTACTTCACTTCTCATGTCGATGCATTTTCGATACCCATGTATTATTACTATAGCCCAGTTTTTCTCGCTTATCTAGCCTTCGGACCGCCCAGCGGTCTCACTCAAGCCATCGCTCAAACTCTACCTCCTGCAGAACGCCTCAAAGCCTGGGCAACTAGCCTCCCACTCCATCACCTTCTGCAGCCACGAAACCTTTCGCCAAGTGGGAGCCACTATCGAATCCTTCGACCCTCGTTGCACTCATCCTACGAACCTGCCAAACTCCACAGTTCATTTGGCGAAACTTCCCATGGCAAGAAAAGATTAGAAATCAAGGTAGGGGAACATGAAAAGTATGATCCGCTAGATGACGACTAGCTCATCTATCCCATTGGTATACGGTGTGACCAAAAAGACTCTTGACAGAACCCACATGTCAGTCGACATCGAGCCTCGGCACACGGTTGGGAAGCCGCTTCGAGGACATACCTCCGAGTGGGCGACCAGCGTTGCCTTTGCCCTATGTGTCTTATTTTCCCACGACCCACAGACAAACACAAGTGCGACTTCCATAGCGTGCGACCTGTTTCTGGCGAGAAAAGCAAGAATAAAAGCCGACCATTACTCGGTGCTTTTCACCCAGACCCATATACCAGCACTGACGTTATACATTCAGTAGTGGAAGATGAGGAGGAGGTCAGTGGGAGATTCCCGAAAGTCCTAGTGTACGACGGCTACGACAAGGCAGAGAAGCCAGGAACGGAGTAGCGCCAGACATCTTTCGTCCGACCCCGTAGCGTGCTAGACAATACAGCACCGCGCAGTAGTGCCATCAATCCTCCCGGAGACCCCGAACTTTAGAAGGAGACGGGTGAACGACCGTTAAAGCCAAGCCGGGCCCGGGCTGCGTTTCGAAACTTGGAGTCTTCGCGGTCTGTGTGTCTCTGTCTGTCTTTTAGCCTCTTCTTTCCTGAGCCCTTCCACGTCTTCTTCTCACTAGGACAAGTCTCAAAAACGCACGGCGCGACGACTCCACGTGCGGAAGCAGGCACGCACGGGGCGGAAGTCTATTTCGACCGATGCCGCGGAAGGGCTGGGGCGGCGGTCTCGATAATATGTGAGGTGACATGGGGGGATAGGGAGGGCTTTTTCTCTTATGTGCGAATGCGATACGGTCCATATTGGATGCCTTAAAAATACCCTTGTTGATATGCGCTGTTCGTTTTTTTGATTATATCTCCCTCCGGGCGGGGAAGGGATCCGACGGAACGGATGGGCAGATCGGCATGCGAACGGGGGATCTTGATGTGCATGACATACTTGGTAAGTCTGGTATACGTGTGATGTGGGTAAGATGGATTTTCCTTCTTTCTATTGACCAGGGTCGTTGATTTGGATGGGCGTTTGTCGATGGAGTACATGTAACGTTTGTGGATCGACGTTGTAGGTGGCTTCACGGCTTTAGTAAGTACCGAGTCGCAGTGCGTTGATGATGACATCTGCTGTGGATGTGTTTGTTGTGGTGACTGACCTGATTTCGTTTTGTTCGTTGTGGGTGTATTCGTGGCCTCGAGGCCGGGAAGCAGATGCGAAGAGTGGCGATTGGTATAACAGTTCTAACAACGATCTATCTTTTTACATGAATGACGCTCCGAAACCTCTATCAAAACAACGCCGGTTCATCTTCTAGGAGCTGGTATCCACAGCCCTTCAAACATGCCTTTATACATTATGCCCTTTATAAAATGCGAAACCAAATCGGAGAGCCATTGCGCCATGCCGAAATCCAGAGAGTCGAAATCGAAAAGGCAGGAACAGTCGTTAAGTCCTCGCGATGCTGATGCGCATGCTCCAGTGTATGATGCGCCAATGCTACATTCAAGCTTCCAACTTAGCCATCATCTTGTCCCTAAAATTCTTGTTGACGACACCTCCAACGCCGAACGCAGGCACGATTCTGCACATGCGCGCAAAACTGCTCGTCAGCCAATCGGTTTTGACTTTGGCGAAGCGCTGCTTGAGGGTGGTGTCGCCGTTGCGGTTGTAGATATCCAGGCCCAGCAGATGGAAGGGCGTCGAGATGAGCTGGATCGCCGCTGGTGCGAGAAATTGGGCCGTAGATGCGCGCGAGACGTAGCGCTCCATTTCCGTCGAGAGGGGGAGGGAAGGCGCGATCAGAGGCGGGAGGTTGAAAGATGCAAAGATTGTGAGACAATCACGTGCCGCGAACAATGCATAAGTGACGGGAGGCACAGGACGGGGTGACACGGCGCCGAACAGCTTGGTGAATTGGCTGTCCTTGTACAAGCACAAGCTCAGGTTGGCAGCGCTCGTCGCGAGGAACTTCGCAGGACCGCTGGTGACGGTATCTGCTGGCTTGTTTTGGGTGGTGGACTTGAATGTGTCCAGTGAGTTAGCCGTGAGGTAAGTGCCGCTGTAGAGAGCAAAGATGAGCGCAAATGGCTTTGAGGTGAGGAAGCGATGGGGTCTGAAAAGCAGAGAGCTGAAAGACGCTTGCAATGAGGGAAGCATCGGACGTTTTCCAGAAGCATTCTCGATTATAGCTCTAATATCCCGTGTTAGCGTCGCTGTTCTCCATTTGTTTTGCTGCTCCGGAGATGAGCGTACTTATCAATCGCGCAGATGATGGGCGCAACCAAGCCTCCTGCAATAGCAGCAGACATTGCATCAACACCTATCCTTCTTCCAAGATTGGCCGTATTCCATGATTTTGGCTCCCGCTCTTTCAGGCAAACTCCCCCGACAACTTTTCCCGGAGCCATGGGCATTTGCACTTTGGCTTCGTTTGTTGGCAGTGCTTTTGTTGTCCCCTTTAAATTATCCTCGGCGACAGAGGCCTGATGCTCTCCGGCTGCGACACCCATACTCGTTGGAACCTAAAGGTCTGTAGCTCTTCGATATCATGTGAGCGCCCAGTCTATCTTCTTCTTCTTGATGTCTTTCCTCGTTTTCCTTGGCGATGCTGAATCCCTGAAGATCCAGATCCAGCTCCAGCTCCGAAGGACGCGGTGTTGTGTTTGAAGCAAGCAGTCAAGCAAATGACTCCCGCCCGCGTTGACCTCGGATGCGACGTATGCGCGATGATGGGGGGTTGTGAGTAATGACGAGGTCGATGGCCGATATATCCGCCGCCGTCTACGGAAGGAGAAGGTTTACAACTTGGGTGTAAAGCTGAGCAGCTGTCATTTGACTGGCGCCGACGCCGGACTTGCCCGCCAGTGCTGCAGGATGGCGGCTTGCCCTATTCTTGGTAGTATCTCATCTCAGTTATTGCTCACCTTCCTGTTACTTTGCACATATATATATGTGTATACATATTCTTTGTACTTTCGGTCTGTCAGTGAATTCTCGTATACTTACTACATGGTCGTGCGTAGCAATGAGAGCCGACCAGACGGCTTGATCATCCAGCCATGGTGGTAGCCAGCCTGTGGATGAGCAATCCATTTCAAAATGAATTCCAGCACCCGACGTCCAAGCAATGTGCCTGCACTGCAAAGAACCAGTAGAGGCCAGCCAACATGCCTTGGACGAAGTAGATTGTAGAGTTGCAGATCAAGTATAGAAAATATTGGATCTGATTAGCGCCAGCGGTTACCTTCGGCCTTCAACCACCGGGGCTTTGTCGGTAGGCATGACTTTGTGGGTAGGACGATGCAGTTCTTATGTGTCGATTTATGTAATTTTGCCTGTGAACATGCTACTTTCTTGGACGTGTGTGAGTCTTTGACACTACAACTCGCCTACACATCATGTTCGTTGCGTCGGTTATGTTGTCGCCGACTTCATAAGTCTGCCAGACTGGGACAGCGGACCAGCAGCCAAGATCGATAATGACGCCTAATCGAGAATAATGACCAGCTACATACACCGGGCCTCTTGATTAGAAGCACAATCAGTGTGCTTTGCTTTCAATTCGATCTTGTAAGTTTCAGTATCGCGGTTGGTTTGAGCATCACGGTTCTCTAGTGCATCGCCCAGGAGAACACAAGGCCTCTGGAGAGATTATGTGATGGCCAGAAAATCCCTGTCAATATGATAGGAGCAATTTGAATAACGGAAAACTGAGAGGAGATCAAGTATGTTGGCGGTGAGGCCATGAGACGCTTTGTAACGCGGTTGTGAGTTCCAGTGTGGTCATGAGTCACAGTTGACACTTTGGTGAGGGCGAGCCTGCGATATCAAGCACTATGGTTTCATTCGCTTGTTGCGAATAATCAGTGTTCCATGTAGAGGAGACCCAATATTGATTGAGGTTGACTTTGGCTGGCAGGTTTAAGGATGAGATCGTTTTGGATACGACCGAGGTCAAACAGCGATTGTAGCACGCGATCTTCAACCTCTACCAAATCTTGATGGTTTGTGGTTGCATAGTGAATCAGGCAAGTCTTCCTTTAGTGACTGCTTTACATGAAGACTTCTGTTCAGTAGTTTTATTCCTCGGGGTGACTAAGTCAGATCGTAGAGTTGTTGTAGACGATAGATATCTCATGCCAGTGAATTTCATGCTGTACATCGTTCCGAGTTGCGCCTCAGTATGTTGGTGGCGCGTAACGAGTTCATAAGACAAGGTCCTGTCCACCTGATCATGATCTAGCGCTTAATGCCAGGATACAAAGACAAATCAGCCACTCTGGTTTCATGTCCAGAATCCGAGCAATTCAGTGTAATATATCGTGGTAGGTGGTTGCACCTCATGTATTCAACACAGCCGTGGTTGTCAAGTCCATCAAGCTGTGGCGCATGACAGAAATCTTGGCGCGATGTGGCGCGCAATTTGCGGGCACGGTTTTTTGGACTCACCAAGCTGTGCCGCCAACAGCAGCGAGACCCTCAGGCTCACCCACCACCACACACAACCACCCACACACCCAAAGATGGCATCGAACGCACAAAAAACCGTCGACTGGGCCGAGGACGGCGAGCCCGACCTGGCCGCCGCCATCCCTGCGCCGCAGGTCTCGAAGAACAAGGACGGCACCGAGACCGTCGTGACCATCTTTATCAACGAGGACGGCAAGAAGGTCAAGCGCACGCAGCGCATCCGCCGCACCATCGTCAAGAAGAAGGAGAACCCGCGCGTGGCGGAGCGCCGTGCGTGGAGCAAAATCGGCCTCGAGGCAGGCAAGCCCGCAGGTCCGGGAGACACGACGACGCTGGGAGAGAACATCATGTTCAAGCCGATGGTCGGGTTCAAGGCCGGCGGAGAGCAGGAGAAGGCGCCCGAGGAGGACAAGAAGGCCGACGCGCTCAAGAAGATGCAGATCAAGTGCCGTATCTGTTCCGGAGACCATTTCACCACCAAGTGTCCCTTCAAGGACACCATGGCGCCGGCGGGCGAGGACGCCGCGCCCGCAGACATGGCCGCCGCCGAGGCGGGTGAGAACCCCGCTGGCGGTCTCGGTGCCAGCACTGGAGGATACGTGCCTCCTCATCTGCGAAAGGGCGGTGCTGGCAGGGAAGGCGAGAGGATGGGCGGCAAATTCGAGCGCGACGACCTGGCCACACTCCGTGTTACGAACGTACGTCTACAATGCATCCATTCCGAGAGGAAGAGAAAGAGAAAGTTTCGACAACATACTGACCCATATATCACAGGTTTCCGAATTCGCCGAAGAGAACGACCTACGCGAGATTTTCGAGCGTCACGGCCGCGTCACTCGCGTCTTCCTGGCCAAGGACCGCGAGACGGGTCGCGCGAAGGGCTTTGCATTCGTTTCTTACGCCGACCGCGCAGACGCCGCCAAGGCGTGCGAGCGCGTGGACGGCTACGGTTTCGGTCACTTGATTCTCAAGGTCGAGTTTGCGAAGAAGGCCGACGACAAGAAATAGATTTTGCATTTTTCCCTCTTTTTTAATGGTTGCCCCACGACGATGATTCGAGGAAAGGGTTCAGCAGGCGTATGAAAAGGCATTTTCTTGTTTTTCTTCTGGCATGTTCGAAGACCGAGACAAAAAGTATTTGACAACCCCCCTTTTACGACTTTAGATTCGAATTATACACGTCTTTTCTGCAGTGCGGGCTTTCAAGGCTGTGAGGGGTCTGGGAACGAGGCCAGAGAGGCAGGCAAGCAATTGGTGCCACTGACTGACCGGGATGAGGCAGAGCGATGATACGGAACAAGTCATGAGACGCGATTGATGAGCTGTAGACGAAAAGACGACGGTAGACGAGTTGAGAAATAACTTCTTTCAAGCAGACCAAGAATAAAATCGAATTGCTTACAAGTAGGACATGAACATTAAACATTTCAAGACACACAGTCTGCTCACACACCCACACTAAAGCTTGCTCTTCGACACGATCGCAGCGTTGCTCTTCCTAATCTCATCGACCGCACCCTGCACCATCTCATCGACGATCTCCTTCGCCGACTTGCGCTCGTTAACCACCGCGCTCGCCTTACCCATGAGGAAAGGCCTGGCATTGTCCATCGTGTCGTCGTCAATATCATCTCCCATACGCTCCAAATCATGCTCGACGGGGATGACGCCCTTGGCGGTCAAGTCCTGAATCTCCGCCGCGCGGTTCGTCTCCCAGTTGTCGATGTAGGGGTTCTTGCGCACGCGCAGCGGCCTGCCGGTGAAGATGATGGTGCGGACGTTGTCGTCGAAGCCCGCGGTGCGAACGGCCTCCTGGTGCGCTTTGGGGGCGCCGGCCTCCTCGCTCAGAACGAAACGCGTACCCACCCAAACCGCGCTGGCACCCAGCGCCATGGCGGCCGCGAGGCTCTGGCCGTTGAACAGGCCACCGGCGGCGACGACTTGCACTTCGGCGCCCATGCCGCCCTTCTTGCCCTTGCACATGGCGGCGACGGTGGGGATGAGGACGGTCGTGGGGACGTCGCCGGTGTGGCCGCCGCCCTCGCCGCCTTGAGCGCAGATCAGGTCAGCGCCCAGTGCGAGGCACTTGGGCACGTGCTTGGGGTGGCCGATCATGTTCATGTAGTAGATGCCGGCTTTGTGGAGGCGGTCGACGACGGCTTGGGGAGGCACGCCGACGGCGGAGACGAAGAGGCGGGCGCCAGAGTCGATGATGATGGTGACGAGCTCGTCGAGCTTGCCCTTGGTGTAGTCGTAGCTGAATAGGATGGTGTCAGTGTTTGCTTTGAGGCGAGGTGATGTTTTCATGTCTTTGCCACTGACTTGGTCTTCCTGGCGCTACCGCCGACTTGAGGGATCAAGAGATCAACGCCGAAAGGACCGTTCTTGTCGTTCAGGTGGCTCTTGAGCTCTGCAATCTGCTCCCTAAGCATGTCTGGAGTGTATCCCACGCCACCGATCACGCCGATGCCACCAGCGTTGGTCACGGCCGCCGCGAGCTTCGGACCGGCGGCGACGTTCATGCCAGCAAGCATGATCGGGTGAGTGATCTTGAGAAGATCGGTGGTCACCGTGCGGATTTGCTCTGTTTGGATGTCAGCATGCCACTGCTCAAACGCGGGATCGTGAATAGCATGGCGTACGAGGTGAAGTCATGGCTGCGAGGTTTCAAAAGCTATATGATCGAGATTGTGGAATGAATGAATGCTGGAGCGTGCGATTTTGAAAGTGACCGAGACACGGTTTGTGGAACGAGGAGGAAGGCAGCGAGGTGCTTCACGAATAATAACAATATGGTTCGGTTGTATGCTGATCAGGTCTGCGGAGAACCTTGGGGTCTCTGTTTGGAGGCGAGCCTCGGTGCTTTCAAGCCGAGGCAAGCGCGACCCTGGCACATGGTACAACGCATGCGACCGATGCTGCATAGGTGTGCTCTCCTTCGTTTGCAGGCCTCGCTACTAGGTATTCAATCTGACCATGGCTATGTTGATGTACACCCAGTAGCTATCACAGACACGAGTGTTTTTCGACCTAATCAGACCTAATCATACAAGTCGCCATGTCAATCTTCACAACTCCACGCAAATTGTACAGACATCGAAGCACAATTAAACGAGACCGTCAACCAACACATCTGAGAACTTGATTCATTCCTAACAAAAGTGAACCAAGAGTGACGACCGGCAGATCTTATCCGCTACGAACATGCTATTGAACCGCATTCACATCCAGATAGCCAGCTCCATCCTCACGTACCTTACCCTCTTCTCGTCAATCAAGCCATCCTCCGCGTCTTGGATTGGATCACGTTACAATTATATAAAGACAATAGTTCTGACCAGTGTCAAGAATCCAATCAAATTGGACCTGTGGCGCAGTGGTAGCGCGTGTGATTCCAGTGATCCATACTAGGGATATCCACAAGGTCATCCGTTCAAATCGGGTCAGGTTCATTTCTTTTTTCGTCTTTTGAGGGAGTATTACCGAGATGCTTCCATCGAGGGACGATTGTCGGCGACGACTATACCCAAGAGCTCTGGGCCAGCATAGATTTTTCCCTTGTTGCTAATGATGAGGGCTCTTGTCGATACCACTGTTACAAGCAAATAGCCATGGTGCTAGATGTTGGCCAAAAGCCAAGGACAAGAACGAAGTCCTGGAGAACGTCGAACTTGGGAAGCTTTTTTGCCTGAGTCTAGCAGAGTAATGCCGTACGAGGGGAGGCATACGACTCCAGGAAAGTACATGCGGACAGTGGCCATACGAAGTTGTGCTTGAGAAAGCTGGACTGGCAAATGGTAGGACTTGAGAAGATGGTCAGCCAAATACCACTTACCTTCAACACACAAGGACTTTACATGGTCTTGGACTCAATGATCAACAATGCCAGGTTTCTACGCAATTCTTTTGGATGGCTACCTAAGAGCACTCTACGGCTCGATTTCATTTTCCTTGGTGCCATTAACTTATTTTTCTTTTCTTGACTTTGACGCTTCTCGCGGGAGTTCAACCACTTGCTGATGGAGAGAGGACTGCATCGCTAGGCCAGGAAAACCTTTGTCTTAAAGTAGACGCGGCACAAGGCCATCCAGTCAAAGCAATCCAGATGATCGCTTACCAACCACCCTCACCCTCACCCTCAGCGACCGGATTCGGGCAACGCTTGTAGGAGTGGCCCTTCTCATGGCAGTTGGAGCACTCGACACGAGACCAATCGGTCGGCTTGGAGCACTCACGGCTGGTGTGGCCGAACTCATCGCAATTGCGGCACTGCACCTTCGCCATGTTGCGCGGCTCCGGGCACTCCTTGGAAATGTGGCCTTCCTGGTCGCAGTTGCGGCAGGTGACGACACGCTCCTTCTCGCACTCCCTAGCACGGTGCCCCTCCTCGCCGCAGTTGCGGCAGACATCCGGCTCGCGGTCCGGGCAGTCGCGAGCGAAGTGGCCGGTCTGGTTGCAGTTCTTGCACTCGACGTTGTCCATGTTCGGCGGCTCAGGACACTCCTTGGCGATGTGGCCCTCCTGTCCACAGTTGCGACAGCCACGGCCACCACGCTGCTTGCGAGGCTGGGGGCAGTCGCGGGCGCGGTGGCCGACCTCGTCGCAGTTGACGCATTGCTCGACGACCTTCTCCGGCTCGCGCTTCTCCTGGTCGCATCCGGATTTCATATGGCCGACTTCGCCACAGTTATCGCAGACGATGACGAAGCTGTCCATGGGGAAACCAGCTTCGGTGAGGCGAGCGAGGTTCTCCTCCGGCGAAGCAGGCCAGCCTTCGGCGAAGATGGCACGCCTCGGCTGAGCAGACCACTGGATGGACACGGTGTACTTCTGGTCGGTCTGGCCTTGGAAATTGACGAGGGTCCAGTTGACAGCAATCTCCTGCTGCTTAGCGATCAGGTGGGTATTGAACTTCTGGTCACGGAAGGCGAGCTCGATCTTTTCGAAGGTGGTGTCGCCGACAGATTTGGCGTATACGAAGAGAGCCTGCGAGATGATCTGTTATTATTGCAACGCAAGAATGGCCAGCTGTCACAAGCATACGCACCTTCTTGATAGCAACGGACTCCTTCTCAGCATCAGCCTCCTTGAGAGCCGCCCAAGTCTCCTCAGGAGACCCAACATCCCCAACGCCATTGAGGGTGAACAAACGATTTGCCTCGCAGTCGGCAGCGACATGTCCTTCCTTCTTGCAAGCACGACAGAGCTCAGGTCCCTTATCCGGACAATCGGCCTTGCGGTGACCGGACTTGCCACAGCCACGGCACTCGCCGGTGAACTCGCGCTCGACGGCCGGGTTCGGGCAGTCCGCCTTGTTGTGACCGGGCTCGTTGCAGTTGTAGCAAAGGCCAGAGTTGGTGCCTTCCTTTTTCGGCTCCGGGCAGTCGCGCGAGAAGTGGCCTTCGGCACCGCAGCTGGGTTGCGCGTTAGTGAAAGAGCAGCGCGACTGATGGGAGTTTGTCAGCAACTCACTTGTGGCAGATGTCGCTGCCGTTGCCGCCGTGCTTGGAGACGTTCTGGCCGAGGTAACCGGTGTCCTCGTCGTCTTGGCCCCAGTTGTCATTGGAGGTCGTGGTATCGGCGTTGAAGCCTTCTTCGGTGGCCGCTGCAAATGCTGTTAGCTTACATATGTACTCGAACAGTGATGACGAGCTGCTAGCACCGGGTGACTTACTAGCCGGAGCAACGTCCCAGCCAGACATGATGATGATGATGAGTTGTGTGGTGATAAGGTGTTTCTGTTTGTTGTTGGAAGTTGCTAGTAGTAAGCTGAAGCGGCGAGACCGCGAGAACGCTTTTCGCCACCTAAGAGTTGTTGTGATGTGGGAGCTCCCGCTCTTCCGCCGATGGGAGAAGTGAATGCGGTAGAGGAAAGAACGAAGCTCTGAGTGAAGGAAGGAGCGACGTCGCTGCAGGCTTCAAGTCGAGGGTCGAGCTGCTATTGAGTCTGTCGCAATGATCAGATCGCTCGTCGTCAGCGAACCGAGGTCAAAGAGATCAATGGATGACGGTGGCTGTTATTGTGAACAATGAGGAAGGTAGGTGTAATGGATTAAAAGGTCGAGACCACTGAGTATCGCCTTGAAGCAAGCCTCACATGCAAAACGCCACCTAACTTGCACGTGGTTCTAGATCGATTCATCCATGAGGCTCCGAGACTACCTCGTCATCGATCACGAACATCACTCAATTGATCGCTTGCACAAGTGCTCGAGGAACGGCATGTGAAACGGCAAGCCTGTGAACCTGCTGTGATTTGCCGTCTTCCTCTTCTCACGCGTTCGATGCAATTCATCACACGAAGGACATTTCCCTCATTCGATAGCGGTCAGGAAACGTTGGGAAAAGAAAAGAAGCGGAGATGGAACCAAGAAAAAAAAAATCAAAAGACAAAAAAATTCCTTGCTCATACATTCATCACGCCGTACCCATTCCTAAAATCCAAATGCAAAGAGAAACAAGAGCGCATAATCATCACAGTTCAATTTCCCAATCAAAAACCCACATCCAAGCATGCCCAGCACGCCACAGACACCATTCCCAAAAACAAACGCGGTCCATCAACCAAAAGCTCTGATTGCTCACACGCCCCTGAAAATCCTCACAATCAAAAACCACACCGCGCCCAAGAACCGAATGCCACTCAGCGCCGCAACACTGTAGAGGACAACAGCCATGTAAATCGTCGAGCGCTGCTGCAGCGTCTGGTCCTGATCCTGGTTGGCAGAGCCACCAATATTGACACGGTCAATACCGCCGGCATTGAGGACGATGGCGGCGAGGGCGAGGTTGCAGAACATCCAAGCAAGAACGACAGCCGAGCGGAAGCCCTTGTAGTAGTCCTCGTGTTTCTCCTGCAAGGAAACGACGCGCTTGGGCGGCTCCCATTTCGTGGCGAAGACGCGCAGCTCCGACTCATACTGCGTGTTGAGGTCGGCGTCGTCGGTGGGGATGGTGACGTCGACTTTGCCGCCGGGCTTGAGGTTGGCAGTGGGTAGCTTCTCGGGCTTGTCGTCGCCTTTGGTGCCCCAGGTGATGTCGTGGGTGTTGCAGAAGGCGTAGACGTTGAGGATGTTGATGTAGGTGGGCGTGAGGAGGAGGTATTGGAAGAAGCAGGTCACCATGTGCCAGGGGTCGAGGAAGAGGATGGAGGCGAAGAGGTAGAGGAGCCAGGTCGAGCACATGCTGACGATGAGCGTGAAGAAGAGCTTGTTGGTGAA